>JAGGAR010008001.1:0-112608 GCA_017657315.1 Termitomyces sp. K1Ag | reverse complement strand
ATGGGGGAGGGGGAGGGGATGGTGGGCGTCAAGAAGGAAGAGGCGGCGAAGTGTCTGGAGGACCCAGTAAACCTTATATATGCACGTGCGTGCATGTGATTCTTTTCTTTACCTTGAAACCATGCAAAAATGGTGGACTCAGACGATGTCAATTATGTTGCTTGATGTTGCTCGATGTCGATGGAGCTGGTCAGCTTATTGAAATATCGGAATTTGAAGTTGACTCAATGACGTTGAGCTTAAGCTTGGCTAGGTCAAAAGGAAAGTTTTCGGAATTCTCAGAAGAGTTGAGGTTGGGTTGACCTATTCCGCTCGAGCTTGCTCGATTGGTATTGTTTGGCTCGATCCTGCTTGGATCGGCTCAACGGACTTTTCTCTGGGGGTCATCGTCCAGAGGGGGTGAGGGTGTAAGCCTGGCTTACAGCTTCCCTATAAGCTACATATATAGTGTGCCGCAGCTGAACAGGTATCTGTTCAGTTGTTCTGCCTTTTGGCTGTAGGGTTCTGTAGGCACACACAGGACAGCTTACAGTGCACCTGAACCCAAGGGTTTGAATTGAGTTCTCTGCAGACTTTAACCACTGGGGCTTTTTTGCCATTACCCAGGGTTGAATACTTGACCCAACTGATTCAGATAATGTAAGAGGACCAGTGGAACCAGACCATGGTGGTCATTACAGCTTACATATCTGAATCAGTTATATGATTCAGATACCTGGTTCTATATATACAGTTCCATGTTTACAAGTAGTGAACTGTTGTAAGCTGCAGGCTTACAGTTGAATGACTGAGGTTAATGGTCACATCGAGTCCCAAGAGCGTTGACAAGGCAACTGAGCATTGTTATGTGTTTATCAAAGAACGAGCCACGTGCCGCAGAGAACATACTTATTTAGTAGTAAGTACTGCTGTGCTGCTACTAGAGCACTTCTGGTGTCGGCAGTATCGCCCTCAGTTCATCTCCGAGAACACCGCTTAAGTGTATTTCCAAACTTTGCTCCTGCTTCAATCCTTTCCCTTTCACTGTCTATGCCGAAGGCCCCCAGTGCTACTACCGCAACTTCCAGCCGTCCAGCGCTTCGACGGAACCAGGTTGGTAACATATTGAAAACTCATCGTTTTGAATTGTCTTGAAAGTTGGGCAGGCATGCCGTTCTTGTCGCAAGAAGAAGCTGGTATGTTACTAACGTTATTCTAGTACAATCGTTTAATCTGGCTTGATAGAAATGTGATGCTGCTCGGCCGCACTGTGGAACCTGTGTGAAGTGAGAGTTACTGTGACTATTGAAGCGTGCCTCGACTGAAGCTGAGCGGTTGTCAGAGCTTGGCAGAACTTGATCAGTGTCCCTGCACCAGTGGGATACGCGTAAGCCAGGACTGTTGTCCCTTAACTCATGGGATGTTGATCCAATTTGGACGGATTTAGACATCCTACAGAACCATCTTGCTCGTACGATCCCGTTGAGGGATTGATGCTCGCGCCTGATATTGATCCATTGGAGAAAATTAAGCAGCTAGAGGAGCAGATATGTATGTCATTATCATCTTCTCATCTGCTGTTCTCCACGTTTTACTTGTACAGCTCATCTGAAATCACGGTTATACGAGCACGAGATGAGGTCCAATTCCGTATCTTCTCATCAGTCTTCCAATTTGTTGTATTCAGACACGACGTCGTCTGTCTCGACTTCCTCTCGGCCATTATCTGACATTGGAGGAATATCCCTACCCCATGCATCATTGTCCATTATGAACACCGCTGGGCTGAGTGCTAGTCCTGAACTACGCTTTCGTAGCCAAAGTCGAACTCCTGAAAACATATTGAACAATCCCACGAACGGGCAGGGTACTTCAGATCCCTTTATGGACTTATTGTTCTTGGGTTGGAATTCTGACCTTCCAGATCCTGCCACTCTGAACCACTAGTAAGTATCTTTCTGATTCTATCACATTGACGTGCTTATTCGAGTCTGTTTCAGTATCGATGTCTTCTTTAAATGTGATCCCTGTGGATCCAGGGTTTTGCATCGGCCATCTTTCCTTGGATCCATGCACCTCCCCCCTAGAGATCCCGGATTTCCCCATTCTGCCATTTTGCACGCTATAGTTGAGTGGTTTTTCATAAGCTATCCATCTGTGCTAACGCGTCTTAAGTGTGCATCAGCCTCTCGCTGGTCGCCCCAAAACGTCATCACACTCCCTGACGGGAGTCGCCGTGATCAATTTGCCGAGTTTCATGCCAGCAAGACTCGACAGTATATTGACAAGACAATGGCAAGCGGGGAAGACATTTTTTCCGTTATGCAAGCATGCATCCTTCTTTCATGGTACTTTTATCAGGAAGGCCGATGGGTGGAGGTCTGGATTTTTGCTGCTTTTCAAACACGGGTTGCTGTGCCACTTCGACTCAACTATCCTGGCACCTTCTCTACTCATGGAAATAGCTCCCCCGGTGCCTACCTGGCGCCTCCAAAAGACCTACGTGATTTAGAGTCGAGGCGTCGGACGTGGTGGATGACCATCCTATTTGATCGTATCGCTTCTGTCGGGGGCTGGATTCATGCTGTAGATGAACGTGACCTTGGTACTGAACTTCCCTTGCGGACAGAGGATTTCGAATCGGAGGTTAGTCATACTCAATCCGACTTGAAACGACTTGGTTGGTTGAAGAACATTTATAGGCTGCCATACCTAGCAATCCGCAGGATATCTCTACTGCGGATCTGTTCACACGGCATCCACCACAGTATACGGATTCTTTCCTACTTCTTATCAAAGCGGTCATGCTCTTTGGGCGCGTCACTGATTTCAACGTTCGGGGCAACTTACGTGCGCCCACCGCGCCAAGCAAGAACCAGAATCCCTATTTCCTTGAAGGATTTGAGGAACTAGATAAATTGATTAGTTCCGACTTCTTGCAGAGTTTGCCACAGATATTCAAGAATAACACAGGTGTCACTGACGCACCTGAGGGTACCAGGCTGGACACGGATCTTTATATGGTTCACATTATCCCTCACGCGTAAGGCTTGGTTATTGTTTGTAAAGGTTGTCTTAATGGATGTCGCAGTGCAACGATAACACTTCATAACCCTTACATTGATTTTGCAAATCTGCAGTCAATCTCCACTAAACGGTGTGTCGACGCTGCGCGACGCATTCTCGGTGCATACTACACGCTGTCAGCAACATCTCTTGATATTTCCCGCTTACATCCGTTTGTCACGGTGAGTTGTTTGGCCGGTTTTAGTGTAGCAGTGTAACGGAAGCTGAACATGGGCCATCAGATATGCTGGTACCTTGCAGCTGTTGTGCAGATACAGTTATGCAAGTATTTCATAGAAATAGGCGATACCGAACGTGAATCAACGGTTTGGGGCGACATTAATGTGTTAAGGTTCATGTTTCATCATATCTTGACACAACGAGCGCTGAAGATCTGCAGGTTTGCAATGATGGAGTATGGTCATCGGTCACCTGTTGGGGGTAAGTCGTTTTGCGTTGCTCCACGGATTGTCAAACTATGTAACTCTGTTTTAGCGCGGCAGGAGAGGCTTCTGCAGGGGTTGATGCGTGAAATTGTACGTATGACGGCACACAAGCAGCCTTTAGAGGTGGGAGTGCCGTTGTACCCATTTTCACACAATACCTTATTCGGAAAGGATGAATCGTCCAGGCCGGTGCCCAAGGACGGAGGAGTACCTATGCCGAGTGTAGAGCCGGAAGATAGACCGTCGCCCACCGGTCATATCTCTGTTCCGACGTCGCACCAACGGTCGTTGTCAAATAACCATTGGTCGCTGTCTGGTTCACCGCAAGGCGTATAGAGTACAATGGATTTTGGACATATTTTTGAGGGTGGTTTGCGGACACTGACGTATGTAAGAGTTTTGTATGTAAGACTTGTATGTATTGATGACATTAAGAATTCTCTTTGATGTTTCTTTCTCTTTCCAACAATTCGTCGAACTTAGCCTGTTCATTGGCACGGTCCTCATTGCGTGATCGTTGGAAGGCATCTGGGTCGAGATCAGAATTCACAGAAGACACGCGGGTCCTTTCGTGACTCTGACGGAGGGCGTCCCATGAAGAATTGGTTGATGAACGCGCATTGACAGCGCGAATTTGATCCCACTTGCTTGGTGGATTGATTGAAGGCTTTTCAATATCTGGTGCTGACTGAAGTGTGGGTGATGATGTTTCTAAGGAGAATGTCAGCCAAAAAAGGACAGAGAAGAAGATATTGCCAGACCTATTGGAGCTGGATCGGCGTCTACTTTGGAACCTGTCCTGATGATAGTGGGGCCTGGTGGTACGGGCAAGCCGGAATTCTTTTGAATGTTCTCAAGGGCCTGTGCGAAGCCTGAAGGATCTTCAAGGGAGCGAACAAAGTTGAAGTGGGCGGAGACAGTCATCGCGTGGCCTCCGAGAGAACCGCCAAAGGTAGAGGTGAGCAGGAAGGCAGTTGTGCGAATGGGGGACCAGGAAGGCTTGCGGAAGGCAATGGTGATGGGGATACCTAGGAGGGCACCGATGAGCTGGATAAGGGATCAGAGCGAGTTAAAAAGGGAGGCAGACAACGGACGCGATAGAAGCGGTGGGGGCGGGCAGAGAACTGGACGGCGGCTTCATAGTCGTTGGGGGAAACGTTGCCAGCCTCGCGCTCTGGGGCGAGGAGGGCCTCTGTGGAGGGGCGGTCTGAGAAGGTGTGTTCGGCCCAGCGGAGGTTGTAGTTGAGGGGCTTTGACATGAGAATATGAAATGAATTGAATTGAATTGAATTGAATTGTATCACAACTATCAGCTGTTGTTTATTCTTACCATGGACAGCCCCCCGCTGCCCCCGCCAAAGCACGTCCCCCCGCCCCTCGACCTCGACTCCTCAGTCCGGCCCCCAGCCCTTCCCTTGACCCCCCCCACCCCGTCCTCCCCCGCCCGCAAGTCAAACCCCCTCACTGACCTCATCGACTCCGAAAAGTCCTATGTCGACCAGCTCACAGCCATCATTCGCGTCCGTCTCTCCCGTCTCTCCCCGCTCCAGTCCCTGACCTCTCTCCAGAAAGTTGCCGCCGCCTGGTCGCGTTCAAATCTCCCTCCTCCCGAACTTGACTCCATGTTTCGCAGTGTAGAAGGCGTCTACAAGGCCACCAGGGCCTTTCATGCCGTACCAAGCCATTCTTTCTTGTCCCTTCCATCTACTTACCCACCTTTCAGAAACTCAAGGAGATCGGTACAAGTCCATCAAATCCAAAAGCTCTTGGCGACCTCCTCATGCGATGGGTTCGTGTCATCTCACTGTGCTCTCTCCTTGAATCTCATCGTTGATCAGATCGATGACCTCCAAGGGCCGTACTCCAATTATTGTTCCAAGTATCGCTGTGGTTTTGATGTCTGGGAACCCATCCGATCCAACGCGAAACTCGCCAACATCCTGACTACCTTTTCTGCCTCTAATCCGCCTCCGTCCTCTGCTATCGCATCCAACGCAATTAGCCCTCCCACTTGGACTCTCGATGACTTATTCCTCCTCCCAAAAGCGAGGCTTAAATACTACAAGAAACTTTATGGTCGCCTCCTGAAAAGCACTGCGCCCGGAAAGAGCGATCATAAACTGCTCGTTGGAGCATTAGAGACCCTTGATCAGCTCCTGGCCACCCTCGAGAGCCGCAGTTCTATCAGGGTCGGGGATTCAGACACCGCCTCGCCCACTCCACCTAATGGAGAACCAGTTGAAGAGGTGGTGATCGACCTAAGAACTCAGAGCGTCATCGAGCAACGAAACAAGCAAAACTCTGATGTGCGATTGAGTGCAGATACCCATGCCGGGAGTGAAAGTAGTTCAGCTCGTGATAGTAGCGTCTCTGGCGGGTAAGTTGATGTTTACTCCCAATGATCCGCCTCTGGTCAACGTTCAACACAGCGAGCGCTTCTCACGGGAAACATCAACCACTCCGGTCAGTCGTGCATCGTCTGCGACTCTTTCGATGCCAATATCAGATCTCGAACGTCGGTTGTCCACACAAAGGACTCTCGACATCTTTACCATGAAGCCCAAAGTATGTCAGATCTGTACTGAACTCTGACGTCTTCATCGACTTCGTTTCATGCAGATCGTCCGTTTGCAAATGGCACCACCTTCACTTACTTTTACCCGAGAGCTTCGTCTCTCCATGGACGTTGTCATTCGCTTCACGTCACAAGCCACCGGGGTCGAAGTTGTTCATTCCTTGGGTCACATCTATCTTCTTTCCGATCTCTTCTTGGTAGCAGAAAAAATGGCACCGCAGGAAAGAAGCCTCCATGGACAAGATGGAGCCGATATGTGGCTCTCATATCCTCCTCTCGCAGGGAAGGTGTTGCGAGTATTTGAAATTCCTGAACAGCGTGCGTTTTTCCGGATATCCCTCATTCATTAGATTTACGATTCAAAATTGAAACAGCCAAGTCGCTACGGGTAGTTATCATGAGGAAAGAGACTCTTTTTCTTGAGACTAATTCAATGGAGCTTCGAAATTCTCTGCTCGTTCAGTTCCGAGAGTGCATTGAATTCTCCCAGTCGCGTAGGTCTTTCTGTCGTTTTGTCCATGTATTCTCATCGATTCTTGTCTAAGTTCCGCCTGCCTCAAAGGTGCCTCCACCTCCAGTGCCCCCACTGAATGGCCTCCTCCGCGGGCCAACTAATCCTCCTTCCTCTCGCTCTTCCTCATCAAATCCCATCAACAGCCGCAGTCCAAGTCCTCTTTATGGATCATTGCAGCAACTCGACCTGATGGCCGCCCCTCCGCCCAACTCCAATCCACCCCCGTATCGTGATGATAGAGGCGCAGCTGATAGCCTGGCAGGGCTTTCACTATCTTTAGGCGGTCAAAATCAGCAGGGAGATCAGAGGGAACCCTCAATAAACAATTCCCTCCCAGCATCTACGTTTCAGAGGAACTCGCCGGCAGGACAACCAATACCTAATGGTAATGGACCAATACCCGTTCAAGCACCGAGTCGGACTGCTAGTTTTAGTTATCAAGGCCTTTCACGGCCTGGGTCTGGTCCGCCTCTTCCTCCTGGTTCTGGTTCTATTTTCCCCGGTCCTGGACCAGGTCATGTCTTTGGTGGTCCTGGTTCTGTTCCCCCTGGTCCTCCTGGCGGTCCCGGTCCTGGCTCAATTTTCTCTGGTTCTGGCTTTGGCGGCCCCGGTCCTGTTCGTGGTCCCGGCCCTAATTTCGGCACTGCTCCAGGTCGCAATCCTAGTCCCAGTGGACCCCTCCAAAATCCACCCGGTGGCTCGTTTGGGCCTCCACCTTTCCAGCCACCAGGTCCCAACCAACCGTTTCATCCGAACCGTGTTGGCCCTAACGGGCTTCCCCCGGGAGCCCTTCCACCGAACCCATACCCCCCACCACGCCCTCCTTCGGAGCCAGGTGTTCCAAATGGTCCTCCTTTCGGAATACGGAAAAGCCCATCCGGCCGTTCTCTTGCGTCTCAGTACTCTCATTATGAACAAAATTTAGGCACTGTACCACCACCCTTGCCGGCTTTTCCTGGTGGCCACCCCCCAAGCCTCAACAACTTCCCCAGGAATAGCTCATACAACAATCTTCCTGCTCCTCAGCCCCGCCCCCTTCTGCCCTCACTTCAGTCTGCCTCCCGTTCGGTCTCTATGGTCGAACCTTCGTTTGACGAGCCTAGTCCACCCAACTCTCCTGTTCAAGAAACTCCACAGCAGTCGGGACCAGTAACATCCACGATTTCTGCACAGATGAAGTGCAAGGTATTCCTCCAGCAACAACACGCGCAGTGGAAGTCATTGGGCTCGGCTAAGCTTAAGCTTTACCGTCAGGACCCAACCAATATCAAACAACTCGTCGTGGAAGCGGATAACAAGGAAAAGTCTATCATGATCTCCACTATAGTTCTCACTGATGGTGTGGAACGAGTTGGAAAGACTGGGGTGGCTATTGAGCTCAGTGACAAAGGACAGCGCACAGGCATTATCTATATGATCCAACTGCGCAACGAGACTTCGGCTGGCGGATTATTTGACAGTCTTTTACAGGGATCTGATAGAGCAGTAAGAAACTGAATTTTCGGACTTCGACATACCTAGTTTTCCAGGTTAGATGTATATAGGGCAGCCACCACACATGGACGATATCGACTCATCATCACCTCAACACAATCCTTTTTGCTACTTTACTATAGTCTCTAGCATCCAGTCTTTGCTTTCTATAGTTAGATTGCTTAAATAATTCATTCGAGCTTTACAAGTCTACTTGTCTTTGGGGCCAGTTTTGGGCCAGTGAAATTCTGCAGCCAGTGAGACGTGATCGCTACTGCTGACGCCTGTCTGTGGGAGGCCACGTTCGAGGTCCTTTGTTCTGTGTGGGGAGAGGACGGCAGCTACGTTGGACTGTCGATCAATCGGATCTAAAACAAAGATGTAATCTAGAAAGGAAAGTTCTCAGCCATCGAAACACTCAACAACATTGAAAGGGACAAACCGAGGGTTGTCTTCCAATAGTGTGTATAGCTCGTGTATTCTGGTTCATGGCGGCCCCGTCTGTCGGATCTCAATGTAACTCTGGAACCGAATGTTTGCAAGTCACCAAGGTCCTTGACCCTGGCCAACCCAACGTCGTAGGCGCTGCGTAACCTTGGTATGCTAGCGAAAAAATCTAACAGCTCAGTGAATGAGAGAAGTCCATCTGATGGTGTGGCGGCTCGAGCAGATGTTATCACTTTATCTGGATCTCCACTTTCCTCGTTACCCTCTCCCGCATCAGGCCTGGGATCTTGTGGTACAGAGGGATCAACAGACATGTGGACAACGTAGGATGGAGTTAGAGCATCTTTCTGCTCGGGGAGTATTGAATCACCAACAAGAAGAGAATAAGCGACATCGTCAGGCGCAAAGTTGAAGTCTGCTCAGAGTATATGAACTTCGAGGACGAAAAGAGAAGCCAACTTGAACTCATTTCACCTCCGCCAATAATACATGGCCAATGTTCCACGTCGAGTTCTTTTCTGAAATTGTTCGTTTCTCGGACCAATATACCAGCTTGTCTGATTCAATGATTCTTTGTCAGTCCAACGATGAGATGAGTTGTGCAACCGTACCTTGCCCTTTCGTATGTGTATCTATTTTCAATATCCATGGTTATTGTTACCTATCTGTAGGTGCAAATCACGCACTTAGGATGCCAAAACAAATGTGTCGTGGCGACGATCACTCCCTCTGCCTTCCCTGCCGTGTTGCTTTGAAGAGACACCAAGGAACCAATATTCTTGGTGTTAAAAGTTTTTCCGCAGCGCCCCGCGCCGTCTCCATCGCTGCGCACTTCTTCACCATCATAGAAAATGGTCTTCGTGGAGATCATTGTGTATAATTGCTCTTTGAAGGCAATAAGACACCCATGTTTCTTGCCAGGACCAGCAGCATAATGATGTGCATATCCTGCTTTGTTTAGCGCAGGGATTATCTTCTCAAGGCGGTCCACTTCCTAAAGGAGGATGAACAAACGGTGATTCGTGTCCAAAGAGCCAAGCACCTGGAGGCACAGAATATCCGCCTGTGTAAATAGGAGTTCACGATAGAGCATCTGTTCTCTCTGAGTAGCTTTCAAACAGTTGCTCGTCGGAAACAGCTCCCGGCCTTACGATATTTCCTTAGCAGTTTAGAGACTCGAGTTTTCTTCTAAAAAAGACATACGGACTAGGCACTGAGCCAACAGCTGGAGTGGGCTATATACATCAGATTGGGAAAGACAGAAATCCGGAAACTTTGCACAAACATTCCAGGTGAATACCTTCACACGCTGGTCACCTTGCTGGCCGCTTTGAGGAGACTCTGTTGGTATCCAATATCGTTCGATAATTCTTCCCGCGTTGCTGTGAGTTTGATGTTGAGCGGCATTCTTCAGCTTCTTGGCCTTGCGCTCCTCTGAGAGCGCAATTTGCTCTGGAGTGAGCTGATAGCGTTTGGACGCGGCGGTAGCCATTCTAAAGGAAGAAAGCGCGGCAGTGCCACGACTGCGAGAGAAGGAGAACAGACTGACGCGATCGAGTGTTAAGATCTGAGAGACCTACTTATTTTGCGAGCACCTCGAAATAATTTTGGTATCACGTGTACGCAGAAAGTCAGCACAAGCAGCAGAAGCCGCACTGTCCAAGACGTCCTTACGCGTATGCTGTCGGCGTTGAGACACTCTTTGCCAACACTCGCTCGACGCTGTTCTTCCCCTGTATTCCACTCTTCACGTCGAGCTTTTCTCTCCTTCACAGTACCGCCCCTTCAACGTCACTACGCATCACCAGTCATGTCCGCTACCATCCCTGAATCCTTTGGAAATTTCGATCTCGTCAAACGTATTAAGCTCGACTTTACGGATGTCACAGTTTCCAAGTGGAGAAGTCGGACTACAGGATTGAGCGTTGTTCATCTTGATTATGAAGGCAAGCTTGTCAAGAACTTGCATCGACGGAGCAAATCACTGATACTTTCGTTCAGCTCCCATCGTCAACGGATACTTTGTCGTTGCTACAGAAAGTATGCCATTATTCTTCTTCTCATCCTATCTGCTGAAAACTTCTTGATCAGTCTTCAATGATTCCGGCTGTCCACATACTTTGGAACAGTGCGTCTTCATAACTCTGACAATCTTTCAGTGGCTCACCAAATATTAGTTTGGTCTTTATGGGCTCAGAAAAATACCCTTATAAGGGGGTCTTAGATAATTTGGCAAATCGCGGCTTTTCAAACGGAACAAACGCTTGGACCGACACTGATCACACTGCATACACGATATCCACAGCTGGTGAAGAAGGTTTCTTGCAACTGCTGCCCATATACTTGGATCATATCTTATATCCAACGATTACGAAAGCTGGGTGCGTTTTTGAAGCCGCCGTTCTTCGATTGAATGAAACTGATCAGCCTTTTCTCAGATTCGTGACCGAGGTATACATTCTGTAATATGGACTTCAATTAGCTCTCAAAGTTCGCTTAGGTTCACCATATAGATGGAAAGGGACAAGACTCTGGAGTCGTTTACAGTGAAATGCAAGGGAGAGAAAATACTCCCGGGGATCTAATGGCGCTGAAGTCAGTCTCGACACCTGTTTTCTTTCCAATATTTATCATGTCTTCTTCTAGTGCTCAGCGCTTGACAAATCCTCCCGAAAGTGGGTATCGTAGTGAAACGGGAGGACTGATGGAAGCCCTTAGAGTGTTGACTCCGGAACAAAGTATGTCTTGACATTACTTCCTGATGTAATTGACCTCTTCTCAGTTAGACAGTACCATGGGACGTACTATGTACCGCATAATCTATCACTTATTGTCGCTGGGAAGTTATCCAGTGGCACACTATCTCTTCTTGACGTTGTACAGAAGCAGGTGGAACCGAGTATTATAGGACATGGTCAGGGGAAGGGCCCTCGTCCCCCAGGTTGGAAACGACCCTTTGTTGAAACTCCATCTGCCAATCGTCCACCCATCAGGGAGACCATCAAGAAAACAGTCGAGTTTCCAGAAAGAGACGAAAGTGAGTAATCGCACACTTACCATGCTATTTCCTTCTAATTCGGCCGTAAGGCATGGGTGAAATTACATTGTCTTTCCTCGGTCCTGCCCCAAATGCATTTTTCGAACGAAAGGTATACAAATTTTACAATTGCCACCTCTGTATTCTCATTGACGACGACCATAAGGCACTTGAGATCCTGGGGACTTACCTCACTTCATCTGCTGCCGCCCCTTTGAACAAGGAATATATAGAAATAGAACAACCCCTCTGGTCTGTACGATTCTTAATTTGAAGTATTTTGCTGACTCGCTCTAGTGGATATATATACTTTGGAGAAGATACACGTGCCACGCAGATTGATCTAGCTATCTACATTGGATCAGTACCTACAGAACATCTCGATAATTTTGATGCGAAGCTAAGGAATAGTTTCCAACGCCTCGTCAAAGAGGGAATAGATATGGAACGAATGGCAATGGTTCTCAATCGGGAGGAACGACAGGTATTTTAGTTTTTTGTACTCGAAGAATCTCACTTACATTCAAAAGCTCCGAAGCAAACTTGAATCTTCAAAAGGGGACACGTTCTCTGGGTCAATAATCCACGATTTCCTTTATGGTGCGACGGACGGTTCTGATCTCAAGGATGCAATGGATGACATCAAACAATTCGATGATTTGCGAAGTTGGTCGAGTGAATCATGGACATCTCTTCTGCAGAGGTATGCTGATTCTTCGTAGCTCCCTCATTTTATTCTGAGGACTACAACCCCATAGATATTACATCGACAAGCATCCAGTCATCATCCTCGGAAAACCGTCTGCCGCACTTGTGGAAACGCTTGAGAAAGACGAAAAGGCTAGGATTGCGCGGCAAGTCGAAGAACTTGGACCAGAAGGTTTAAAGAAGGCTGCAGCTGAATTGGAAACAGCAAAAGCTGAACATGACCGACACATTCCCACTGACATGTTGACATCTTTCCCCGTCCCAGACGTGAAGAGCATAGCATGGATACCTGTGAAAAGTGTCCAGGAAATCGGAGCCGGTAGGCTCCCTCAATGTTCGGCATCGTCATCAGCAGACTTGGAGAAGCACGTAACCGGTGATGGATCCCCCTTGCCCTTCTTTGTGCAGTACGACCACGTACAGGTTAGTTTCTCTTCACATTTTATCTCGGTACTGCTTCAACTTATCTGCGATAGTCCGACTTTGTTTCAATTCATGGAGTTTTCTCCCTAGCCAAGCTCCCCAGCCATTTGCGGCCGTAAACTTTATTTTGCCTCTTCAGAGTGTACAGGTTCTGATTGTACGTGTCCAGACTGATCTCTATCTACTTGTCTGCTTTCTTTTCCTTGGGAGTCAAGAGAGCATCAGGAGAGCGTCTAACTCACGAAGAGGTCGTTAACAAGCTCGATGATGAGACGGTGTCCTATGAAGTCGGCTTAGGGCTGTCAAATTCTTTCACGGACACTTTCCGTATCAGCATCAAAGTAGAAACTGCCCGCTATGAAACTGCCATTGCCTGGTTGAAAGATTTGATCTACGGTGCTGAATTTGACAAGGAGAGGTAACATTATCACCTTCGTCAGTCATCTCCATCTAATATGGTAAATGAAATAGGTTGCAAATCGTCATAGCAAAGATTCAGCAGAGCCTGCCAGAAATAAAGCGAAGCGGAGACAATGTTCTTGGTTCTGTATGGGCCGAACTTGTTTACAACAATGATTCCACGTCTCGTGCTGGATCAATTCTCCCACAACTAGAGTTTATCCCGAAACTCGCGAAACGACTTCAGATTAATCCGACTGAAGTAATTGCTGATTTTGAAGAGATCCGCAAGCATTGTAAGTACTCAAGCAACACTCCATTGATCTTCAATGTTAAAGTGAACTAGTGATGGATCCTTCCAGTGTCCGTTTCTCTGTCACTGGTAATGTTCTTTGTCTTGAAAAACCCAGAAGTACATGGGCAAAGCACTTTGGTGAATCTCACCCAGTAGGTTTTTATCAGGACAATGCCAGCTTATTTCTGTTCTAAAAATTTCGCAGGTGACTGAACTCTCTCCAGTTCCTATCGCGTCTGACACCCTCAGCGAGGCCGGTAAGAACCCAGCAAAGAAGGTTTGATGTCACTTGCTCACTGTTGCGAGACACCCCTGACCTATTCCAAAGGCAATTGTAATGAGCCTCTCCACCATCGAGAGTTCATATGTAACCCATGGCACAAAAGGCATCCAAGGATTCAACCATCCAGACTATGCAGCAATCCGCGTAGCTCTCGAAGTCTTGAACGCAACGGAAAGCTACCTCTGGGTATTTTTCTCAAATTCATTATGACAAATCCCTCGGCTCATTCGATCCCAAGCGTTATATCCGCGGATCAGGATTGGCATACGGCGCCTACGTGTCTCTGGACGTGGAAGCTGGGCTTCTCACTTTCACTCTATATCGCGTAAGTTGTGACCTGCATCAATCTGCGCATTGTGTTCACACCTGTGTTTCAGAGCTCCAATAGTCTTGGTGCTTTCCATGAGGCAGCGAAGGTGGTGAAGGGTTTAGTTGACCTCTCAGTAAGCCTCATCACAAGTATTTGTCCACTTCAAAACTTATGAGCGCCTTTTAGATTGAACTGGATCAAACCACAATAGACGCTGCGAAGAGTAGCATCGTCTATGGTGTCACTAAAAATGTCTCAACTCCGGGTAGAGCGGTAAATACTAGTAACGGCCTATTTGACAGAAGGTATACCTGACGATCTCTCATAGGCAATTGTTTCGTTCAGCAACCAGGCTCTCAAAGGTGTTACTAGGACACATCAAATTGATCTTTTGGAGAAGTATCAAGCAGTCTCTAAAGAAGATATTCTGGCGGCTCTGGAGAACCATTTCCTCCCTTTGTTCTTGCCTTCCTCTTCTGTCGCGGTGACAGTCACTGCACCGGGTAAGGCAGAGCAAATTGGCAAAGGGCTGCAGGAAGCTGGCTTCGATGTTGAGCAGCGCGTACTTGAGGTTGATCCTAATGAGATCGGAGAGCATGAGCAGCCAGAAAGCGGAAACGAGAATGAAAGCGAAAGCGATTCAGATGAGGAGCGTAAGTAATTCATGAACGTCCTAATACTGTATCCTTAAATAAATAAAATTGATCTGTAAATTGGTACATATACAAGCCCCCGAATTGGCGAGCGAAGTGAGCGATGTAATAATAAACATGACAAGTATTGTCAAATGCAAGGTAGAATTGCTCCAGCTGTGCGATCGCGGACGCCCTTCAAGAAATTGACCAGTTCAGTCCCCCCCGTCCCCTTGAGCGGCATGTCTACTTCTCCATAGTCCTTTCTTATGTCAGAACGAATAGTCGCCACAGATATGCTAGGAGCAGGCCTTCTGGAAGGGCCGACGATATATTGAGCAACAATAATCATGTGGGCATCTCTGAATTCTTTTAACGCCAGCACTGTAGCGTTATAGGCATCCCGCAGCCCATCATCATTCGAGCCTGCCACAATACCACGCAGAGGTCGAGGATTAGCCGATAGATGGTTGAGGAATGTCCTGTGGTGGCGTGGCATATACAGCTGCATACGATCCAGAAATGCCTTCTTAGCTGTGGCAGCAGATGACCCTGTGAGAGAATCGGAATGCGAGTACTGGTCTACGCCGAGGAAGATGTCCAACGCGTGAACTAGCGAGCTCTGACCCGCGCTTGGTCCTGAAAGTTCTGTGGGCTGTTGGAGACTTGGATCAGCTTCAATGCCTGCGAAGACCCATGAGCGATTTTGAGGATCGGAGTCGACGCCACGGAACCACGGCCGGATGTGGTGGTAAAAAATGTCGGGGTTGCAGCCTTCACGAACTGCGAGGAGGAGGGTACGGAGTTCACGAATGGTGTTAGAAAGACTAAGGAGGTATTGCGTAATTCGACGGGTGGCGATGTCGTCGCCAACGAAGGCTTCGTCCATGATGACTTGCATGAGTTCAAGGGCGGCAACGCCGGCCAGCTCTATCCGAGCCGAGGAAAGATAGAACTCTTCCTCGTCTGCTGTGCCTGTGAAGAGTGTTTGACATCGGAGGTTGTCGAGATCTGGTGCGGGTTGGTAGGGCGATTGCTCCGTCTTCAACTCCCAATTGTATAAGACATCATCGGAATATGTGAGGATAGGCGGCAACTTCAGCTCAGCGCTGACTTGAAGAAGAGGAAGAGTGATGGGTGGAGGGATCACGACTGGGGCATCGGGAGGTAGAGAGTGGATGTAAAAATGAAGAATCCATCCTAAAACGTGATGTGCACGACGGAGATAAAATTCGGATGTCTTCAACTCGTCGATAATATGAATTTCAAGCTGGAAAATAAATTGAAAATCAGTTTGATTGAGGCAAAGTTATCGTCTTCTATACATACATCTCGTACATGACTCCGCCATGATTCGGATTTGGCTTGTTCATGCTCAGGAAGCTCCGGGGTATCTCCAAGCTGCAACTTCAGCCTTTGAGCTTCATCTAAAGTGTGCTCCCATGCTTCCCATTTCGGAGGAAGGCGCGCGAGAGGTGGCTGTGGAGGCATGAAGCCAGTCCGGGTATCAACATCGAAATCATGTGCAGCCAGAGTTGTGGTATCTGGAACACCCGCAGGTCTAGGCGGTCCCACGAGGATGTTCGGTCGAGGTAGAGTTAGGAAGTGGTCAGGGCCAAGTAACGGATTCATCTTCAACTGGGAGGATATTTTCAACAGTATAGCAACAATATAGTTGTGAAGCAAGATACTTTGGTGATAAAATGAGAGCTGCCGGGAAGGATAGTCGGTGTAGTCTGTGGGGACTGATCGATTCTGTTCGTCGTCGTAGTAGATCAAGAGATATCCTATCGATTCCGAGTCCGTTAGTGATTTACTAACGTCAAATGGTCGACCTGGGAAAGAAGTCTTGATCTGAACCAGTGTTCCGAAAGCTAACTCAGCACATATCAAATTTCACTTCCGAAGTGGCTGTACAGTGAGGCCTTGAGGCACAAGTAGTGCTATGTACATAGATACATTGTAAAGCATTGTGGGGACGTAAACAAGACGCGATAGAAAAATTCAGGACTGGAAAACATTGATCTTATTTCTCGAAAATGACTACATAGGTAGTAACTTAATCATGTCACCGGGTAACAGTGCGCTATTATGCATATGCTATACAGAAGTCTTTATTCCATACTTTTCGACATAAGTATCATCGTCTGCAATGACCTGGATCATTTTTGATTCGGCAGCGCCCGGCGTTAGCTCTACACCCTCAAGAAAGTCATTATCTACCAGGAACCTGATAGCTTGCGAAAGATTGGAAATGGTTACACGTATCTCAGGAAGAAGTAACTTGAGAACGGGAGGTCAGTGTCTTATGAAAACCGAAAGATGGCGTGCGATGCATACATTACGCAGGAGAGTTGAATGTGAGGCGAAAGGATTGTAGGGCTCTTTTCTTGGGTGAGGTGGCGGCCGTTTGATAGGTCGGTGGTCATCCGTTTTGCGTATAATCTCAGGAGATTCATTGGGAGGAGGTCTCTCGACAGAGACAGTGGCCAAGACAATTTTAGACGAGACGACTTCAGGCGACTCGTCGTCATCTTCTGAATCTGAATCTGAGGTGTCCTTGGTAGGGTCTGGTACAGGTGCAGCGGATTTAACGGCTTCGACAGGCGTCACATACGATTCAGCGCGAACGTGCCGAGTAGATTCCGTAGCTCGTTCGCGTCCCCTTGAGGATATGTCTCGCCCGCGACCACGACCACGACCACGACCACGGCCGCGGTCGTGTCGATTGACACCACCTTCATCCATTCTTTGTCTCTTATTTGCTCTGGGTGATGGTTCAATCAGCTGTCCTCGAGCGATTGCTTCCTCCATTTTTCTCCTTTTCTCTTCAGTTCGTGCAGTAGTTGGCCATCGCCTTTTCCGCTCCGCAAGCCACGCCTCCAAGTCTTCTGGTTTGTTCAAAGTTATGTTTGTGCCCTGTATTGTAATGGGCTTTCTGATTTGATAGATTGACCTCTGCATCGGTACGCCAAAATGTCAGATGTACTCACCCCTTGAGGCTTGGGTCGGCATCCCACTCGGGCTTTTTTTGTCGGCGGTCCCAGCCAGGAGGAAATACCAAGTGGCGGTCCATCATGTGTATCTCGAGAGTCTTTGGAGCGCCAGTGAATTGACATCCTTTGTAAGTGCATCTGGAGTGGCCAGGGGCACACCAGATTCGATGAAGATTGTTGGTGGGAATTGGGGTGTAATTAGGCACAGCATAGGGCTGAGAAAACTGTTGTGAGTATGCCTGAGCATAATGGGACGAGTAAAAAGGCTGGTAAGCATTCTGAGGAATGGCTGGGACGGAGGGGTGAGGAGGAGGTTGCATGGGGTCTAGTGGCGTGAATTTCAGTTTCTCAAATTTACACGTGACTCATTTATTTAATAAACAACGCGTATACGCCACGTTGACAGACAACTAATGTAGTAGCAGGTACACCAGAGCGGCATGGAGGAATCATGGCTGGATTCAACGGTGTAGAAAGTTTTTGGATTTTCGGAAGGCTGCAAGATGCGAGGGTACGGAATATAGGGACAGTTGGGGGGAGGGTGGGGGCATGGATAGATCGGAAAGTCCAAGTGCAGGCGAAAAGGAGGAAGAAAGGAAGAGGGGGTCAATCAAACCAGTAGCTAATCCTGGAGTTCCGCTTGCTGTTGCTCCCGGCCAACTCTTCGCTCCTTTTCACTCTCCAGCTGGTTGTACAACAGGAATAGAGCCTTCTCGTTTGCTTCGGGAGTTCCGATGATGGTGAACATTCTTTCACCAGTCTCATCGTGTGGCGCTTTTGCAATAGAGATTTTGGAGCCAGAGAGGCGACGAATCTCAGTGATCTTGGTTCCACTGCGACCGATGATGCACCCAACCATGTCGGAGGGAATAGAAATGTTTTGGGTACGGAGGTTGGCGGCTGGCTGGGCAGAAGTGGGGGATTGAGGAGATGGGGAGCCAGGGGGAGATTGATGTCCGCGCGCTCCGTCACCGTTCGAGCGGCGAGAGGCAGGGAGTCCATAGCTAGGGCCAGAACGCCTGTTTCCGCTGGATCGATCATCACCAGCTGGATGGAAAAGGACCGTGCCAAGACCCCGTTCCCAGTCCTCAAGAAGGCACTTGCCAATCTCCTCAATGGCACGGCCGATAGCTTCAGGAGAGCCTTGGACTTCGACAATGCGTTCGGTGGACTGCGGTAACATGTCTTTGGACGCTACCATGCGGGCGCCAGAGCCGTCTTGAATGGCCTTGATTTTGAGACCGTTTCGTCCAATGATGGTACCCATGAGGTTGTGAGAGATTAGGAGGCGGATAGCAGTATGGATGGTTGAAGGAGAGGATGTGACAGGGGAGGACGAGGAGGCTGCGACGAGCTGGGAGATGATGAGAGTGTAGGCCTAGGGAGGAGTCAGGACAAGAAACACAAAAGAGCAGTAAACGGACCTTGGCGACGCTGTCGACGGGGCCAGTGACGGTGAGGACGCGCTCATGGACACCAGGAATGACCTTGGTGACACCGGCCTTGACGCCGGTCTGCTCACGGAGGTCAGCGACGTTTTTGCCAGCCTTGCCGATGATGACGCCGGCGTCCTTTGTGCTGACGAGGGCGCGGAGGGTGAGGGTGTCGCGGGGAGAAGGGGAGGGAGAGCGCGACTGGGGCGGGGGAGAGGCTGGCGCAGATGAGACGTGGAGGGAAAATAAATAAAATAAAAAAAAAGAGACATACTGGGCTCGGCCTGGGGAGAAGACTCGGAGGGCATGGCGGGAGGAGGAGAAGAGGAGCTCGGGCGATGAGCGATGCGGGCGATGAGGTTCAGGTGCACTCGATGCTTACATCCAAAAAAAATTACACGCTGCCTCGGACTTGGCCGAGCCGTTTCATTTCCCATTTTCACTCAGTCGCGCTCATATCGACTGCATGATCATAGCATAGTACATGGTGCAGTATGTAGTATGTATCACTAATGCCATCTAGAATCCCAATGCCGTCAGCTGTCCGAACGACGCGGCAGTCTCTCCAACGGCCTTTTGACGCAGCTTGATCGCGGCAACCTGTGTTTTCCAATTCAACGCCTGCCCGTTTCTACAGCTCGCCCACATACCTTGCGCTCGTGGAAGGCCTGTGCCTTGATCTTGCGCTTCTCCTCAAGACGATCAACGACATTCTTGTATCCCCAACCAACCTCGTGCGACAGGCGCTACAGCAGCCGGAATTCAAACAACGCCTCAGCAGTTCCTCGAACAACAACATACCTTGACCGTGCAGTATTTGCGACCAGGCTTCAACCTCAACACCCGCAGCGCCTCGGGCACAACCATACGCTTCTTACGGTCATATGGCGGAGGGACACCCTCAAACAGCTTGAGACGCTCCAATGCAGCAGCACCGCGAGGAGTCTTGTGGGGAACCATGCCGCGAATGGCCCGGTAGAGAATCTTGGAGGGAGCGCGGTGGTGGAAGGGGCCAGACCTTGTGGGGTTGACAATGTGGCGTTTGTGGAGGAAGTTGTGGTAGCGGAGCTGGAACGTGTCAGAAACCAGACGACTGGTCACCGCAGCTGCAAGAGACATACTTTGTTGCGGAAGAAGCTGCCGGAGATGTTGATTTCCTCGCATCTTACAACAACGATTTTTTGCCCAGAAAGAATCTGTTTGGAGATAATCGACGCCAGGCGACCGAGGAGGTGGCCCTTGCCATCAATGACGATGGGGGTCGAGGAAAAAGTGGCCATCTTGAAGTCTGAATGGTGATATGTGAGTATGTTGGGCAGAGTCTGGCGCGGGTGATACGGACCTGTATGAGCAGAACGGGGCCACTGTTGAGCACGATGACGGACGGAGATTGGACAATACTCTCACCTTGAGGTTGAACGTTAGCGGCGTCTGGCGATGACTGCTGTGGCTTATCCGGTCCTCAAACCTTATTTTCCAACTGCACAGGTGTCCGGCAATCCCCGACCGTCCATTGCTCATCAAATAATTATGTAATACACTCTATCCACTGAATTTATATCGCTGGTTTCCTCGGTATTTCCCCGACAGATTAATCTTAAACACATGCCCAGAATCAGGAAACTTGGCCTGCCTTGACGCATCCCCTCCATTCGCCCCACAGTGGGCAGTCGTGACAAATAGCTGGTCGTTATTGTCGCCTGGTTCATAGCGTTAGTCCCGTCGGCCCAACTTTGTCAAGGCACCAACCTCCAAAACAACAGGCAGTAATATTCAAAGCTGTCGGAATGATAACCTCAACGTCGATCGCGCCATCGTCTGTGAATCTAAGGATACGAGATCCTCCCCACCTACAGTTTGTCAGCTAATTCTTCAAAATTGTCAAAAACAAACTCCGAACCGAGCACTCCACACGCCCCCCTCGCTATCGGTACACAGACCATCGCAAAAGGTATTTTCAGGCATACCGAGTGCTATCGCATCGACGAATAGTCGACGGTTGGAAAGATTACCATCGTCGTAGTCGTATGCATATATCTTGTTATTCAACGAGTCTGTGAAGTAACTTGATTTCTCCTTCAGGCTAGGGACAATAAGTAGTGAAGATGGGAAAATCCTACAAAATCTTTTCATCTGGGCTCCAGCCTAGACCATTGGAGTCCTGTTAACGTATTAATATCTCACATTCAATGTAACAATTCGGCCTATACCGTAAATGGGCCATCATCGACCACGGTACAGGTGTTATTGTGTGGATCGTATCGGTACAACTTTCCCGGAATCCCATGTTCTTTGGAACATATTGTTCCAGCAAAGAATCGACCTTTACTGTCACATCCTCCATCGTTGAATCGCGTATGAGGTATGTCTTTGGGCGAGAGTGGCTGACTGATGTATTTCAGCGACGGATTACTATCTATCAATGCAAATCCCTCCTCGGCGGCACAAGCCAGCTAGGATATGATCTCAGAAAGAGAGCTGGGAACCAGTAAGCACGGGAACACGTACTCCAGGTTTATCCCTGCGTAAAGCCAGACATGTGATAGACGTGCCAAATTCTTCTACTTGAATCTCGAGACTCCGGATGTTGAGATGGTAAACCTGAAAAATATGAATCGGCCAATCGGTTTTCAAATTGATCGCTTCAAACCTTCTTCTCCGATATATCCACGAAGTGTAAAGTGGATGTTCTTGGGTCGTACAAAGGGCCTGCGGTAAATATCAGATAAGCTACTTTCGGGCAAGAATCATAATTGGCACCTTCTCCTAATGTACATCCACTTTTAAACCACGGGCTTCCAGCTACAATCCGGGTGGGAGCCATAAGAAATACCAGTGTATGTCGGAATACGATTACAAGTTGAGTCGGGCACGACACTTGTCAATATATAGGAGCGGTATCACGGAAAAGGGAATAAAATGAAATGCGAGCAGTCGTTATTGTAGGGTAAATTCTTCCAAACGCGGTGTTCCAGGAGTATTATTCAGGGGATGAGCCAAAGGGGACACTACCCGCTCCAAGTTGGACCAGGAAAACGGCTGCGTTCTGAGGATTATTCTAGACAGTTTGGCCGCCATAGCCCATCAAATACGATGAAATTGGCGACCACACTGGGAAGAAGTGCGAGGATTGGTGGAAGGATTGTACGTAACGGCGTTCGCCGAAAGACAATTGTTAGCTGGGGACCATAAAAAAAAGAGAACACATGGAACACCAGATGGAATGAGGTAGGAATTCACAGAGGGGTCACAGGAACGAGACCAGAACCAGCTCGGAAAGGACTGACATGCTCGTATTGAGGTTGTTGGTTCAACCTCAATCTCCGGACCGGGGACATGGCACAAAACAGGAAAGAGAGTTGCTGAACATTACTGATTAGGCCTCCAAGATCAGAAGGCTTTGGCAAAAGAAGCGAGGCGCATGACCATGGAATAGAGAAGAGTACAGAGCTACTCCTTGGAGAATGGTCAAAGAAATCTGTCACCTGCGACGCTTACTAAGCAAATCCCAGAAATTTCTGTGTCCGCCATCATCATTGTCCACTGTCTTCCGCCATGAAACATGGCGTTGCCTTTCGTAAGTTTTCGAGAACATCCTCTCACAGGATGCTCATGCTGCGGTGAGCCTTCTTCATCATTATCCGACCGCATCTGACCACCGAAACCATAGAAATCTAGTCACGTCACTTTTCGAACATGAGCAGATTTCGACCACATTACCAAAGGCACGCGACACGGCTCGCTTGGCAGAGAAGGTTGGAGTTTAGGAGCTCATACTGCGCGTAGTCTGACACTGTATAGATAATTACTATAGGCAAGAAGGGCGACCGTGCAGCATACTCGCGTGCCTCATCATTCTTGCTACAATCTTCCTTGGTCCCGAAGCTATTTACGACCTTCGCCGAACGATATGCCAATCGTCCCGGAGGATATACGCGGATTCACAGACTTGGAAATCGTCCCGGTGACAACGCGCCTCGCGCCATTCTCGAACTAGTCGACAACCCGCGAGATCTTCGGTGGGAGATGACTGCACGATCCATTGGCTGGGAGATGGTGAAAGAAAGGCTTGGAAGATCCGAACCCTTGTCTGTCATCAATAAGGGCCCCGTGGGCACGCGAAAAGTTGTTGAGAAAGAGTTGAAAATGAAATTTGATCAACCTGGCGGTTTATTGCGACCGAAAACGAGGTCCTACCTCCAAAAAGTTATGCGGTACAGGGATGGTAATGCTCCGGCGGAATTGAGTGCAAAAGTCGGAGAATACATGGTCTGTGCTCCTCCAAATCGTTTTCAATACCGTCTGGGGCTCAATTTTGCCAATAAAAGGACCATTTGTTAGCAACTCCGCTGGTTACTCGTTCGATGCACGAAGAAGCGAAAGAAAAGAATGTTCAAAGTACTGCTCAGCGCCCCAGAGCTGGGCAGATTCTACCTGGAGAGACCCGTCCTGCTCTCAGTCTCGCTCGCGGAGCTCTTGGACACCGCCGACCACCACCAACAGGACGGGTGCTATCCATGCCTCTCCTCTTTGGCCGTAAATACAAGAGAACCTAATCCTTAATACATGTACTACTGTCGATGACCCAATATGAAACGTGACCTAGATAGTAAAGGTCTTCTACTTATTGCGATTCTCCTCCGATTCTTTCGTAGATTATTTTGAGCAATGCCATACATATATAGATCCTCCAACTCAGACTTCATGTAAGTACATGAAGCCAAAAAAAAGTGGTAAAAATGAAAGTCGCGAGGATGCTATTCCATCTCATTTGATTTGTGTATTGTCAGAGGATTATGAGTACAATTTTTCCCAAAATAATCATGCAAGCATGAGGACATAGTGCCCACTGATTTATCATGGTTTGGGCATATAAGTATAATGCATAAGTAGGAGTGGGAGAGGCAAGCCTCGAACGACAGAGGGACGAATTTCCGTGACGAAATTTCAAACTCAGAAAAGCATCCTAACGAGCCTTCGCATCCGTGACGCGGAGTCCTAAAGTTTGGCAGGGTCACATGCCTGTCACGTTTCATTTCACTTCTGTGGTAAGTATCCCCCCACGATTGCGAAAACTTGAGCGAACAAACAATACATTAGATGCCAGAGACTTAGAACTCAAATTTCCTGAGGGATCTGTACAATATTGGTAAAACCTCAAATCATCAGAAATCTTGTTTCATATCTGGGTCAACAACAAGTACTCATAAGTAATCCACTTCAAAAATTACTTGCAGCCTCTAGATCATCGGCATTGAGCCAGTCCGCCTCGTCATTCAATAGTTCTTTCCAAACATTGTTTCGTGCTTCGATTGGCCATCCCGGTGTGTCCCAAAATCTCGCCTTAATCCCAAAGCTGTGTGCAGTTTGAACGAGACTGGTAATGACCGAACGTTGCTCTTCCGTTATGTTCTGTATGCCGTTCCATCCTACCACGGCCCCATAATCAACACTGGCTATGGGTGCCAACGAAGCGTTCCACACTACGTTTATAGACGAGTTGGTGAGTTCATTCAGTGGCGCGTCGAAAAACATGTCCCTTGGTTCAAGTGTTTGGATACCCTCCAGAGGTGTGTTGCCTGTTCCGACAACTGTAATTGCGCCTATGTTTAAATTCCCCTGAACCGCTGTCGTCAAGTAGTTGGCCTTGCGTAAGGGTTCTAATGCCTCGAGAACGAAGGGCAACGTTCTGTGCAATCAGGTGTCTTCAGAAACATAATTGTCATAGAAGTCTGATGCATACTCAGCGCCATCGGTCTTCATATCGACAAGAAGTTGCAATGGTGTTCCACTGGAGGTGTCGAATACTCCGCTAATCGAAGAATATCCGTTGAAAACGGAAAAGCATGAGAACTTGATAAATAAACGCACTTGGGCTTCGTTATATTCGTATTGAATTGGTTGGAGGGGTTTTGCTGAGCCAAAATTCCCAGGAGTGGCTGTATATAGAGCGAGTCTAGTGTACGATCTGTCGTTAGTGCAGCCCTTTCGTGTCCAACCTATTGAGAATTTAGACGTGGTCGAGGATTATTTCACTGATGAACGTACCAAAAGCTGTCCGTCCACAATCCAAACATCGGCTTCCACGCTCGCAACACCTAAACTGATAGCTCTAAGAAGGGGTACATCCCGCCAATCTGTTTTCCCATTTAATAAATTGAGCAAAAATGTGGAGTAAATGTGTACTCAACAGTCGTTGTGCGAGTGAATCTGCTTGGGCACGATATCTTGTGTGAACTGCGTGGGATAGCGAAGGAACGCAGGATTAGAGTTCTGTAAAGTCTCAATCTCAGTCAGGACCCCAGGCTTCGCCTCGGCACTAAAGAGCATTAGGAACAGAACACAGAGTGAGGTTAGTCCCATCATTGGAGAATGAGTATGGGCACTAGGACACCGAGGATCGACCAAACTTGTAGTCAAGAGCAGCTAGAAGTTGGTTCTCAGGTCCATGCGAACCACAACCTTCTGAATCTGAATCCAGCCATGGATTGCACGTGAGATAGTGGATCATTGAAGGCTGGGAAAACATGTCCTTAGGCAATGCCACATGTGACGATTCGAAGTGATGAGATTATATGGGGGTATAGTTTATCGTCGATTTACCTCGGGTATAAGTAATGTATTTGCCTTGCCCACTTGCGAGTATCTACACCGTCCATCATCAATGACCGTATGCCTGAAGGGTGGTTGAATAAATGCAAACTCGAGCATAAACTGTTGAAGCTCACCTTTGACGTGGTCTCCTCCAAGAGTGCATCAAGACTACGCGTCGTCCCAAACAGAGAAACGATGATCCCTCCAATGTCGATCAACGCGTATGCCGTCAGAAAATGGTGAGGTGTTTTGAGAGAGGAGACTTCCATCAGAGAAAAGGTGGGAAATTTGACATCTGGTGTCCCTCCAAAACCGTGCTCTATCGTTAAGGTAAAAATCAGCATTCTGTGACGTCGATGCGATATATCACACACGTTATGCCCGCTACTTTCGTGCGCTGCTTTACAGCATATCGATAGCTTGCGCCAGCATCCAGCACCAGCGTGACCGATTCTTCCGGATGCAAGAGAACAATTGATCGAGTATTACGCCCATAATCATGCAAGACTTGCACTGTGACAGACTCAAGTGTATCATTGGTAAAATCCAGCAGGACATCATAGCTCTGGACTAGCGAGGGCATAGATGAACGTTCCAAGGATACCTGTGTGGCAACGTTGTATAAGTAACACGCACCCAGAAAGCATGGTTGACGCGAGGAGATGGGAAGTGATATAATAATTATTTAATTACGCACTTGAATCAGCTACAGACTCGGCTCGATGCTCTAGCTTCGGCGGGGTCGGGGAAGTACAGAATCAATGCCAGACTCAGCGCCCTGATCAAAATAGACGCATCCACAAGGTTGCCGGGGATTCGGAAAACAATAGTCTAGGTCGCGTGAACTTAGTGCAGGGTTTTGACATACATAATGATCAAGAGGACCCACTGAAATGGAAGACCTCCGTGGGTAAGTATTGTTTTTGTTTGGGTAAGTATGTAGTGGAGCAAAGGCATCCAACAGGGAGGCAACGCGATTGCAATCAGTGAAAGTTGAATCAGGTCGCAAATGTCGCGTCTTGTATTCCCGATAACTCCGACGATTTTGAGTTAAATAAATCTCCTGTGTATTGTACTACAAATGTTCCAAACGTCCATACAAATCCAGAATACTATCACATATAATTGTAGTAATTGTCTTGATAATGTGGTTTCTGCAGTCGATTAGTCTGGCCACCTGCACCACCTTTGGATGGTGTCCTGCTCGGCTGGTACTGATAATCAGAGTGATAAGAAAGCGAATCTTTGGGCTGGAGCTGTGGCTGAGCCAATACGTCCGCTGTACTCAATGCACTTTCGTTGCGGACATGAGTATAACCTTGTGGTGAGCGTGGAGTCTCCGCAGAAGGGCGAGAATCCCAAGGGTCATTACGGGTATTCATAGGAATGCTGTCGTTACTGAGTTGATCATACTTTTCATGGTCGCGGCTCTGGCCAGCCGAGTACGAAGACAAAACGACATAAAGATAGAGCTTGAAAGTTCGCAGTTCAGAAATGTAATGACAAAAGATATGAACACCGATACCTGGAAAATAGCGAGGACCACCCAAAGACCACCCATGATGCCAACATCTACCCATGGAAAGATTTCACATAGCTTGTCACCAAGTGTACTTGTGCCAGTGGAATCGTCCGGAAAGAAATCTTTCAAACAATTGGACTTGGAAGTTAAATGTCGCGTGGCAGAAGTGATTGCCCAAGCCGCAGCGACAGCGAAAGCGGCCAAGGAAATGAGAATATGTAGAGTCACATATCGCCTAAACAGGATAGGTTTCTCCTACAGCACCATCAGAAACCGATGTATAACCAAAGCCGAAGCAACAAACCCGCGCCACCCCAATAAACCCTAGGGATTGAATGGCGGCAGCAACAAAGCAGACAACAGCCAGAATCCAGGCAGCGAACGAAGGTGTTGCTGCCCCTACAACTATAAATGGGTTAATTCCCTCCGACATTGGGAGAGTAAATGACGAACTGGATGGTGTAGCGACGGAAACGATAGCAACAACGAGAGCAGTCACAAACTGAGCAACCAGAGTAGTGTAGATGCCAGCATTGACGATAGGGATGGCACAGCAGCAGTACTCTCGAGGCTTCATGTTAGAAGAGGGGCACAAGTCGCAGCAGCAAAGAGTGGAGCATCTGATCGGGCTGTGCAGTCGCTGCAAGGCAATGATTACATAAGGTCTGGGTGACGTAAGTGCATTCATGCATCCCCATAAAGGGAACTGCTTTCAACTCATCCGACATGGTTCGCTTCCACCTCATCACCGTCCTCGCCCTCTCCACGGCCCCTTTTACCCTCGCAAACCCTGTAGAACAGGTTGCGCTTCAGCCAGACGTTCCAGTTCATACCACTGACAAATGGAGCTGGAATAATTGTGGTAGGCTGTGTGCACCTCGTCACCGTTATCTCATTGAAATCTTGTCCAGGTCAACCAACTGACGCCATTCAAATTGGGGACATTGTCGTCACTCCTGATCCACCTCAGCCTGGCAAGGACATGACTGTCAAGGTTACAGGCAAAGCCCAGTCTGTCATTGAGGTGGTGGCCAGTTGTTTCTTGCGCAGGAGTTTTCATTAATGATGAGTGTCAGGATGGCGCCTACGCAGATGTGACCGTAAAGCTAGGTCTTGTTAAGCTCCTTCAGAAAAGGTTTGACGTTTGTGAGGAGGCGTACGTTTCTCTCTTGTCCATCGATGTCACGAGCTGCAACTGACGTTTTCACTTTCAAGGCGGAAGGCGAATGCAACCATTCAGTGCCCTGTACAGCCCGGTATGTACACTGTGGAGCAGACAGTCGCACTTCCTCGGGAGATACCAAGAGGTGAGTCACACCTTACGTCCAACTGCATCCTGATCTTCACGGTCTCTATTAGCCAAGTTTAGAGTCGATATTCAAGGTTACACTGTAGAAGAAGAAGACATGTTTTGCCTCAATCTGTTCGTGGATTTCATGAAGAATCCGTTCCCTCGATTGAGCTGGTAGCAAGATCATATCCGTTATGTTTTGCCACTTTGTAGGATGTTGCTACCCGTCACTTATATCTCAGATTCTTATCCCAGTCGTTGACGGCTCAAGCACGCGGTGTTGAAGATTAACATTAGTTTTTTGCTCCTCGGGATAGTCGATTCACTTAAGGTGGCGTGATCCGTGGTCCACCTATGTATCGCGAACAAGCACCGTGACTATTTCCATTTCTATATGTCCGGCGGCTTCCATTTCCTGAGTTCTGACATGATATGGACTCGTGGCTTCTTCGTGCCCGGAGCCAATCATACGGCGTTCCTGATTCAACGAGAACAATAAGCTAGGGAAGAATCATGGCTGCCTCGCGAGCCCAGAGCAGTAGATATGGACCCAAGGGTACTCGTGGCCAATACTCTGATCAGATTCTGCCCTACGTACAATGCCTACCAGCACAAAGCCATTCGAAGTATTGCTCGAGTTGACGAACGATATACCCAGCGATGCTTCCATACAACTTACGCGCATTGATGGCGGGCGATTGGGAGGGCCTTCTATCTTGTTACAGCAGGGAGAGAGTGTATCCTTGGTCTTAAATGCAGGAGCCACATATCATTATCGATTGAGGCAGATGGACACCCAGGCACGCATATCGTAGGTGTTACATTAACATTAATTCTCCGGTTGTCGTATGTCCTGAACTCGTACAAGAGTGAAGACATGGCAGGATACCCAGTGCAGTGCTGCCAAAGTTTTTGCTGGGAAGTATGGGCGGGATTGCGAAGTATGGCCACCTGTAGAAGATGTTGCTGTCACGTATCTTGGAAACACATAATAGGTGAATGTTCATCAAGTTACTCTCGTGGCTTATTTATTCTGAACGACCAACGTGTTTTGCAGGGAATATTATGACAGGAAACTGAACCCAGACATATTTTGATTTTCTGAGAAAAGACGTCTTCAAAATCAACGCGACTTGGCTGCCTTCCTGTGAGCAAGGGCACCGAGTTAAAATTCTGGATGAAGACGGTAAATTTGTTGTCCTCACACGAAAAGATTGTAGAGAGCCGTCTGATTCCTGTAAATTGCGTAACCTGTTTATGATGTCAGTCGGAATCCAAGCGCAACGTTTATATTGCATATACCATCGTTGGGGGAGGCCTAGAAGAAAAGTGGGTCAACGGCTAAGAAGAGTGGTAACACACGCACTGAATTCACATACCCCGTCAATCAATGCATCAGCGTACTTGAAGATCTTGTTACCGCCATTTTCTGTCAAGCCAAAGGCACCAAATTGCCAAGGAAGTATACTTAAGATAGGGTCAATCCATTGTCGACAATTGAATGAACATAAACGACTTACCCACTAATTATTATACAAACTATCAGTTCCACGAAGTCGTCAATAAGATATGGTGGGGTAACAAGAACTCACGCCTGATCCTCGGATAAAGCAAGTTCAATCCAAGAAGGATAGATTTCAGTCTTATTGGCTAAAAGCCAAAAATTGTGTAATTAGTTTATGACTCGTATATCGTCGGATCAGAACTTACTCAGGCCGGTTATTCCAAACTCCTCCAGGATGGCGGGCTTATTAGCCTTTTCGGCGGCTGGAGAAGTGGTGAGCGAGCAAGTCATGGGATATTCAGCAGGCCGGCTTACCCACCGCATGGTCTGAAATCCATTCTTTGCCCCAGGCCTCGATAGTGAAGTTGGAGCCGGGGTAATCCTAGAAATGGCTTAGAATACCGGCGTAGAACAATTGGTCTCATTTACCTGAGAAGGGTACCTGGAAGGATCACAAATCAATAACGTTAAGCACCCAACAAGCGAGGAAACAAACCAAGACTGAGGGTACAAGTGCTACATAGAGATTTTCAGGATGGTAGAATTTTTCCGTAAATCAGACTGCTCACATATGTACCGAAATCAATGTTCGGGAGCGTGAGGTCAAGATCGAAGTCTTCACCAGCTATATAAAATTAGCACGGACTGTACATGATTTCAGAAATTCAGATTGTGGTGTAGATACCTTGGCCGTTGAAGTTATAGTCCGATGCTGCCTCAGCCGTCTTCCAGTAGAAGTGACCTTCTCCACCAGTAGTGATCAAATGATAGGGATCGCTGTGATACATTTTGGATGAGACATCCTCATGTGAAACAACGGGTACAACATACAGGCTGCGAATATAATCGGATTGTTGCTTATACCAGTTATAGATGGTTTTAGAACCAGGGACACAATCAGGTCCTGCCGGGAGGTCACCCAAGCAGCGTGCCTCATTAGCGAGTTCCCAGGCGAATATATTAGCAGAGTTCTTGTAACGATTTACAATAGTCTCAACGTAGCGCTCTACAAACGTTTGTTTCATCTGGAATAAAGAGTACCTATAGAATTTCTCACGGAAGGAAGTGATGATTTTAGGATTGGTGTAGAAAGCGTCATGGGTCGCGTTCGTTGTGCCAACGATATGATTAATATAAAGCTCGAGACCCTGAAAGAGAGGTGAGATATGAACACTGTTTCAAGAAAAATCAACGAACGCCATATCCCGACCTGTGAAGAAGTCAGACGACTGACTTGAACGCCGATAAAAATAATACCAGTTGTTGGTAAAAGTGAGAATAACTTTCATTCCATTTTTACCCGCAGTCTCAATTACATTGTCAAGGCGCTGAAGACCTTGAGGGCCGTCGTTCAAAGTCCAGTCTGAGGAATTCCAAAGCTGATAGTAAGTCAATCCGGATTGCTGGGCCCCAGCGAGCTCGTCAGCAGTGATTGCTTCATGGCCCTACGAGTGTACAACGGTTAAACGCGTCAAAACATGGTTCGACGCGACTGACCCAAGTCCTGACGACCTTGACGCCAGCAGTCCGCATCTGCCTAAATGTGCTCTCTACATCGGCCTGAGTTGATAGGAGTGGTAGCCACTAGAAGGACGCTGAGAACATTCACGCGCCCTAGGGCCAGCAGTCCGAGTCACGTACATAAGAGTTGGTGCCAACGAAGTACTACCAGTGATAAGTGCGTGATCTGAGAAGCAGGGATGCTGAGCGCATAAGAAAGGTTTTCCATCAAGTTGGAACTGAGAGCCCTTGGTGGTGACGAAGCCCTTGGGTACGCTAGAACGCGAACGGGCGGCGATGGGCTCTGCAACGGTAGCAGATGCAGCAAAGACCGGGGAGAGAAAGAGACGCATAGCAATGTCGTTGACCCATTGTGGGTAAGGGACAGGTTAAATAGTGCCGTCTAAAATTACAGTTGAGAGGTTTATCGGGGGAATGTCGGAATGGGTTGGGCGCCTGACGGTCATGAGCTCGCGTGCCATCACCTTCCCAAGCCACGTGCTCTCATTTTCAACTCGCCTCGACATGCCAAAGAGCGCAAAGAAACGCAGGGACAAGGCAGCAGACTTCACGGTAAACCGTCTCGTTCAACTACATCACCCTCTTCTCACTTTCCTGGGCTAGAAAGCAAAACTCAAGCTTGGAAAAGGCAAACAGCTCCCCTCTAATGCCATAGACACATCATTCAAAGCCCGCTGTACGCTTTCCTTGACCAAACACATATCTATTTTGCTCAATATTCCTGTAGCAATTGCCCTTCCCTCCCAATCGATTGCTCATGAAAAGCTTGACGACGCTCCTACCACAAAGCGTAAACTGTCCTTTGATGATCTAGTCTCTCACACCAAACATTATAGTCCCTCGACGCGTAAAGGTTCGCTTCCAGATAATCTGTCACGTCTGTATTCCAGCTTAAGAGATGCCAGACGCTATTGTGGGCTTTCGAGAACTATTAGAAGCGAACTGGAGCCTATTGGACTCGTCCTTCACCGTCCTCATTAATGCTTGTGTGCGCCTGATTGGAGATGAGGTGAAAACCAAATCTACATTGATCATCCGCAATATACAAATTTTCCACAGGATGCCAGTGTGCGCAAGGCTCTTTTGACCTTCTTTTCTTGGCTTTTGCCTCGCATCCCCCAGGTGGGTCCTTAGACCATCCAGCCTCACTAACTCACACGGTTTGCAGAGTGACATCATGCCCCATGCCCCTCTACTTCTCCTTTTTACCACATCAGCTCAAACACATATCTTCCCGGAGATCAGGATCGACGCTATACGCTTCCTAGACCTGTTCCTTGAGCACATTCCTCGTGCCGTCACCACTGGTTGGGTTGAGGATTTCAATGGCCATGGATCACGCGTGCTTGAAGGTTACCTTGGTATTTTGAATGCAGGGACCAAATTTGGAGGAGCAGATGGTAATATCTCTTTGAACGACTCCTTCGCCGACTTCTCCTTATATCTATTACTACTCCATTTAGGTCCAGTCCAAGCAACATCGACCGCCAGCGTAGTTTTGACTCCTGCTGTGCGCTACATATGTCTCTCTTGTGTAGTAGGATTCCATTTTGCTGATCATTTATTTTTGCCAGTCAAAGTTAGTCGTCTTGCATTCACTTTCTACATTCCTTCAGATTTGCCTCTCGAATGATACTGGTTGCGTTTCGCCTCATACCTCAAGTCCTTCAAACACTTGGTTTTTGCTTCCGTCGTTTGCTAGGCCGGGGGATTACTATTCATTCGAGCAAATACTACAAAACTTTCAATCGAGCACACGCAATCACTCCCAATGGCGGAAAAATGTAGACCCGGAAGACAACGAAGATGATTTTCCTGGTACTTTCACAGCTGAAGAAACGTCTATCGTCAGCGACAATTTCACTTTGCAGGAGCTAGCAGACATTTCCAATGTCTTCGGGTCATCTGAATGTGATGATGTAAATGATCGTGAGGCCGAGCTCGTAGCCGTACGTATTTCTATCGTTACCCATCTTATAAATCCAAATCTTGAATAGTTTTGCAGCGTCTAGCTCGAACATTGCAATCTACTTTGGTCGCGACATTCCTCGACTGTGCACCCTCTGTTTTTATGCCCAGTGGTAATCCGTCAGGGACGCAGGTTCAACTTATTCTGGCTGTTGGTGAAATATCTCGCACTCTATATGGTGTTATATTGCAGGCATCTGCTTCTGTGAGCGTGTACCACATGTGGACTTTGACAAGTTCGATAATTAACCATAAACGCCTACAGTCAAAAGCGAAAAGCGTTGCGTCGGATGACCTCAACGCCCTTCTTGGGTACATGACCCCGTATTTCCCTTTCAACCTGTCAGGAACCAAGGATGTCAAGGTTAGTTCTTTTCAAATCAAACTGAGAATCTCTCACTCATGTTTATTACTCGTTTCCAATAGGTTGAACAAGCATTTCAAGACCTAAATTTGATCTTCTCTGAGCTCACGTCCCTTTTGGTACTCACGACAAGTGCTGAAACTTCCCGATCAACACGGCGCGGAAAAGCTCGACAGGTCAACAGCTCGACGTCTGGCAACAAATTCTATAATTCTTTGTCCATACAGACACAGCGTGTCAGCAATTATATATTACAACTCCTAGGCGGTGAACCTGTGTCTGGGTCACAACTCGGGCGCACTTTGGCGCCCGCAGCCTATGTCTCTCTCCTGCCAGCTATCTGGGCACTACTGAATAATACTGGTTCAGCGTATCACCAGTCCACTAGCAGCGCTGTTCTGAACGCAGTCATTTCGCACTCTATAAAGACATCATCAAAATCGGCGCTCAAGCGACTCACAATCGAGTTTATCGCTCGACTGGTCCTGGTGCATTAACCTTTTATCTTCCTGTCTCAACTTCTCGCTCATTTTTATGCTTCGGAATAGCTCGCTAATGATTCCCGATATCACGGGCATTTTCAACTTGATCATGAGCCGAGCGGTGCCGCAAAGGTACAAGAATGGGTTTCTCATCTCCCACAACCTCTCTGGGAAATTGGTGCAACCAATCTTTCTGCATCAGAGGTGTCTTTCATACAACTAATCCTTGTTGCCGACTGCTAAAATAGACTCGGTAGATCATCACACGGTTCCTATTGCGTATACTTCAGCAAAAATCTCGAGTTGTTTATATCTCTACGGTGTGTTTAACACAGCCATCCTGTTGAATTGGTTGGATGCATTCTTACCTGACGCAGATTATTACGGGTCTCCGCTCTAAACTCGTTCCATTCTTTACGATCAACCATCTGGTGCGTGGACAATTCCCGGGACCATACAGTAAGATCCCGATGGGGTCGCCATTACGACATCTGACACTTGATCTGGCGGCCACTCTGTTGTCAGCGACTGATGCTGGCATTGGAGATGAATTACGATCTGCTGTGGATCTTGCGGTTGTCGGTTCAGAGGAACAGGAGTATTGGACGCAGATACAAGACATTACTGTAAAATGACAGAAAGATTGGAATCATATGATGTCACGGATCGTTTCAGACACAGAGCGAACTGCAGTCAACGTCACGACCAGAGGTTAAAACTAAAGAGATGCCACAGTTTCTACGTACATGACGTAGAGCAAGAGAAAACTAGGAATACAAATCAATAAGAGCTAGCTCAGTCACAGCGATGTAAAGAGTAACAAAACAATCCGGCAATCCATTCCAGTTCTTTCTCAAAAAGAAAACGCCTCGAGCTTAATGGATCGTCTACAGGGTATTCACGATGTTTGTGAGATGGCGAAACTTCTAGTCCAGCCAATTCCATTTGATATCAAGAATGCGGCCAACACTGGGGTCGGCAAGGATATCAAAGGCAGAAGGCGAAAAGTCAAGATCGGTGAGGGCACAGGCCTCGCAACGATCAGTGAGAGTCACGATGACAGAGTTGCCACCATCTGGAATAAGGTACATGATTCAGGGTCGGACATCAGATGGAAGTAAAAAGTTAAAACATGACGTACAGGATACAGAAACCTGTTTGCCACACAAGGGATTGGTGTTCGGATTGACACCGTTGTAACCGCTGATGGTCAATGAGATACGTAGAAGAGGGAAAGATAGAACACATACGGGAAGACGTCAAAGAGAAGGTGGGAGACGGCGGCAATGTGGTCGGTATCTTTGTTGAGAATACCGCACGCGCCAAGGCCGGCTAGAGGGAGAAGTTAGCAACGGGGGTTAGAAAAGTCTAGGACAGCAGACTGGAGTAGAAGGTGCCTGTGCCGGTTTGGGTACCGACCAGGAAGCTAGGGATGCTGTCGAGTGCCTTGGTGGTAGCGGGCTCGGCGTTGATAGTGGCGGAAACCTCAGTCCGAGCAGTGACTGTGGGCGGGACAGATGTCGACACCTCTACGGCGCGGTGGGCAACGCCACGGTGGATCTGTGGCATGGAGAGGACAGCTACGGAGGCGGCGAGGCAGAGAAGGATGGGGAGACGGGACAGCATGATAAACGATAGAAAGGGGAGTGACAGTAAGTGAGGGTAGGAATTAGGAAGAGTACAATGAACCAGACTTGCGCGGTCTCTTTTTCTCTTTCCATCAGTGTTGACATATCATTGTAGTTTGATAGTCTCTTTTGAGATATCTCATGTGTCATACGGAATCTTCTGGGTTCACATAAGCCCCTCCCGAAAATTTGGGACGGTCTAGTTGGACGTTCTAGATTAGGCAATTGACTCGTGAGAAATTGAGAAATCTACTTCCTGCTGTAGAATCAGCCCAACTGTTGAATCTGGTTAACATATACTATATGAACACTATCTAACTCACGTAATATTTCTTGTGTCTTTAAACTCTCAATAGATGGCAAAAATTTTGTATTTATCTCCCTCTCTTAGCTTTTATCATCGCATACTAATGTGGCGCAACTCATTGCACCTGTCCAATGGTTGACATATACACTACATAAGTTCATCAAGACGCCCACTCCCTTTCTAAAAGCTGTGGCACATGTCCTAATGGTTCTTCGCACCGGTCGAAGGTTTTCTCTTTCGACCATGTTCCGCTCGTCGCTTCTACCTGTATGCTTATATCCCTCAAGTTGATAAGACACTTATATAAAGATTATCTGCACTCTTATCTACTCATAGCTATGGCGTTCATGCATGGTAGACTATATTTTTGCTCCTGTCCACTTTTAGTTTTCCTTCACAGATACAGCTTACTATTGCACAGATCTAACGATATATACATACTTTTATTATCCAATAAACCTTATTTTGATGCATGTACCAGGTGCGGCGACCAACATACAGATTCCCAACATATTTCCAGATTCCTTAATCTCATCAGAATTCCAGCGCTCCGGACACATCAATGTACAATCAGAATTCAGATGTAGACGTAATTCATGATCTAGCTGATCTTTATGAAAGTAAGCCAGAGATATTGCTAGGTGGTGCCGCTGAATCCATCAACGGATATCTCAGAGTTGACTTGGTCACCACCGTGAGCCATGGTGATATAGGGCGACTCGCACTTCATGTCGATTGCCTCTGGTAACCTGTTTCCGAATCGCCTGACCTCGATAGTCTTCGCGTCTTGGTCGTTCATATACATATTTCAAAGACGCCATCAAGTTTGGGCCTTGGCCCGAGCTCTCGCCGCATCTTCATGCATGATTGGATGAATGCTAAGTCCGATCACTGGCATGCGTGCCAGTCTGTAAGTACTTACCAGCGCTGACATTTTCAACACGGTGGGCCCAGGTCAGCATCATGTCTGGCCTGATCTGCTCGAGTTGCCCCTGAAAACCCTGGGTCAGCACAATAGCTAGTAGGTAGCAGCGCTAAGTATTCTGAATGCAGTCATACTCTATGAGGACATCAAAATCGGCACTCAAGTGACTCACGAACGAGTTTGTCCCTCGATTGCCAGTGGTCCTCCGCTATTCTTTTACCTTCTGGTATTACCTTCTCGTTCACCTTTACTAGTTTGCTTCGGTTTACCGGTACCGATACCGAGCCGAGCGGTACCGTGCATACGCATCTTCTGGGAAATCAGTGCAAATAATCTTCATCAGAGTATGCTAAGCATCCTTACTGCCGACTGCTGAAATTAATCCAGCAGATGATCATCACGCGGTTCTTATTGCGTACTTCAGTAGTAACGGAGCTGGCTTGAATATATTCCATTTCATTTCAGCAACAATCTCGAGTTGTTTATGTCTCAGCCATTCAATACTTTTGTTGAATTGCTTGAATGCATTCTTACCAAGTTCTCCCTGCGTGCGGAGTGACATTACGGCCCTCCGGCCTAACCTCGTTCCATTCTTTACGATCAATCATACTTACGGCGCGTGGATAGCTCCCAGGATCATACAGTCAGATGATGGGGTCGCCATTACGACGTCTGACACTTGACTTGGAAGTCACTCTGTTGTTAGCGACAGATGGTTGTCAGCGACGGGTGCGGAGATGAAGTACGAGCTGCTGTGGGTCTTTGTCGGTTCGAAGGAGCAGGAGGATTGGGCGCAGATACAAGATATTACTGTGATATGTTAACATCACAGGGGATGATGGCGATGTGCACGGATCGTTTCAAATACACGACTAACCACAGTAAATTTTCCTTCGCGACAGAATTGAGATTTTTTGTGTCGAGGCCAAAACTAAGTTGGAAGCTACCACAGTTTCTACATACATGATTAGAGCAAGAGAAAACTGGGAATACAAATCGACAAGAGCCAGCTCAGTCACAGCGATGTAAGGGGTAATATAATAAAGCAATCCGACGATCCATTCTAGCTCTTTCCCAGAAAGAAAACGCTTCGAGCGTTATGGATCGCTTACAGGGTATTCACGATGTTTGTGGTATGGCGAAACTTCTAGTCCAGCCAGTTCCATTTGATATCAGAGAGTCGACCGATACTAGGGTCGGCAAGGATATCAAAGGCAGAAGGCGAAAAGTCAAGATCGGTGAGGGCACAAGCCTCGCAACGATCAGTGAGAGTAACGACGACAGAGTTGCCACCATCTGGAATAAGGTACATGATTCAGGGTCGGACATAGATGGAATAAAAACATGACGTACAGGATACGGAAACCTGTTTGCCGCACAAGGGATTGGTGTTCGGATTGACACCGTTGTAACCGCTGATGGTCAATGAGATACGTAGAAGAGGGAAAGAGAGAGAACACATACGGGAAGACGTCAAAGAGAAGGTGGGAGACGGCGGCAATGTGGTCGGTATCCTTGTTGACAATACCGCATGCGCCAAGGCCGGCTAGATGGAGAGGTTAGCAACGGGGGTTAGAGAAGTCTAGGACAACGGACTGGAGTAGAAGGTGCCTTGGCCAGTCTGGGTGCCGACCAGGAAGCTAGGGGTATTGGCGGGGGCTTTGGTGGGGGCGGGGGCCTGGGTGGTAGCAGGTTCTGCCTTGGTAGTGGCGGGGGCTTTGGTGGTGGTAGGCTCGGCTTTGGTGGTGGCGGGGGCTTTGGTGGTGGTGGGCTCGGCCTTGGGGGTGGTAGGCTCGGCCTTGGGGGTGGTAGGCTCGGCCTTGGTGGTGGTAGGCTCGGCCTTGGGGGTTGTAGGTTCTGCCTTGGTGGTAGGCTCGGCCTTGGGGGTTGTAGGTTCAGCCTTGGGGGTTGTAGGTTCAGCCTTGGGGGTAGTGGGCTCTGCCTTGGTGGTAGTTGGCTCTGCCTTGGTGGTGGACTCTGCCTTGGTGGTGGTAGGTTCTGCCTTGGGAGTCGTGGTCGACGTCGAAACCTCGTGCACGACAGCAGTCTTGTGGATAGAAGACAAAGACGAGGCTATGGAGGACGCGCGGACCTTGCAGCGCTTTCCATCGGTGCGTCTGCGAAGGGTAGTCGGCTGCACTGCGCGATGGGCTATAGCGCGGTGGGCGACGCCACGGTGGATATGGGGCATGGAGAGGGCAGCGACAGAGGCGGCGAGGCAGAGAAGGAGGACGGCGAGGCGGGACAGCATAACGAGCGACAGGAAGGAGAGTGACCGTGAGTGAGGGTGAGAGCCAGGAAGAACACAACAAATCAAGCTCGGCCAAATCTCTTTTTTCCTTCGATCAGTGTTGACACTTGTTGTCATGTCATTCAATCAGATATGTTACAAGAGGCAATCATATGGAGCTATGTCACGCTGCCTTGGCCGCGTACATCTTCACCAGCCCACTGCTTGCACTCCCCTCCAGACTCTTCCCGTACCCGTCAATTTGTCCCAGAAGCAGCAGACTCTCCAGCCGGCTGGGCTCTGCCGGGATCTTGAACAACCGCCCAACATCCTCCTCCGGAAGCGGCGCCAATCCCTGTGCCACCCGCGCCGCGTTCTCTTCCTTCCGTTTCGCAACATATGTGTCCGCCTTCAGTCGTTCCCGCGCAATCTGCCGCGACAGGTACGCAAGGTTGCCCTCCTCTGTCCGGTAATTGTCTATTGCATCCACAATTTGCTCCAGGTTCTTTGTAAGTCCCGCCGTCCCAAAGTCCAGCGTCCCGAACGACGGCGGTAATGCTGAGCCTGTTCCTGCTGCTCTGCCAATTTCCTGGATTGTTTCGTCTGGCTGTGCAATTGTATCCAGGAACGAACTCAATAGAGGGTTCGTCCGTATTTTCAGAGGCACCTCCTCCAGAATCGAAGAAAAAGTTAGAGAATGGTCAATCAGGCTGCAACTCGAGATTAGAACGATTCATTCCTCTTTTGTGGCATATCCATACCTTGCTGAACTAAAGTTTGATTTTTTGTGTGCGCTCAAAAACGCGGATGTCAGGCGAAACGCACGGAAAGATGCATTGCCTCGTGTCGTTTGCGAAAGGTCTGGACTCGCATATCATTCATTAGCGATCGAAAACAGCCCGAAGAAGGTTCCACTTGCCATGAACAATCACGATGCCTCCGTGTCGCAGTTTCTCCTGATGAATCGCCTGCGTATCCACCAAAGTCTGATTGAAGAAAGCTCCAAGCGTCGTCGCCTGATAGAATCCAACTACACCATCGTCTGACTGCACCTCCTTTAATGAACGCAACATGGACGCTTGATAACGTGCTGCAATGACATAAATCGTACATAAACATGTACTCCATTGAGATCCAGCATTATTCTTACTCACCCACTGATTTTGACGACCGGTCGTCTTCCTCACTTCCATGATGTGGCAATGGGAATGAATTCGAGACCTCTAAGGTCCCGTCTAGGTCCAGACCCAACAACAGTCCATGCGCAGCCGTCGACGGCGATTCTATAGAGTGTTTCAAAATTTTCGTGACCACCTAAATACACCCCAAATTAATTCAACAAGGTCATTCATTGAAGGCCACAAGGCTCACCATCCCATCCAGTTGCACGCTCGTTAATGGAATCTCTGCTTCAATGTCGATCACTTTTGACATGGATGCCGGGATGGCCTCATAGGTGGGTGCTGCAGGTGCTGGCGTAGCTGTAGGTGCAGGAAGGGAGGCCGCAAGGGCCGCAGCCATGGAGGTAGCCATTGTTGATTTTGACTCTCGTGTTCAACCTAAGGCGACGAGAAGGAAAAAAGTTGGGAAGGCCTTGCAAAACATATACAAACAAAATCGCGTTCTTGTCAGAAAGTGAATTTCGGGTAGGTAACTATCGTTAGATCTCTCTGACTATGGACAGGACCTCTAAAATACCATCGAATCCTGGCAGAAATGACGATCCCTCATTTGCGCTCAAAATACTTACAGATGGAGCGCTTTACAAAGCACGGATTATTTAGTTAGTAGTAAATGGTGAAGAAGTTACATCTGCGAGGAAGGGTATACAGTTGGGAAAGACCAAGGCGCGCGCACCAGTAAAGTAAATCTCGGAGGGAAAGCTGAAATGAATCTTTGTCTTGTTCTTGAAGCAATAGACAGCCAGATTGCCATCAGCTTGCGATGCACGGGTAAATGCATGGGTAGTACTTAGCGACTGTGAGGCACGAAACCCAGATACAACGGGGTCCCTTGATATATTGCAATGCACTCGGGGTGCACATGGCTGATATGTCTGACAAGGTGCGGAGAACAGGATGATGAAAGAATGAGGCTATGTTATCGATAAAGAGAGAAAATGAAACATCACATGTGCCAATCCACCAACTTGGAACGATTGTGCTGGATGTGTTGCAGTGCGACCACCAAACTCTTGTCTTAAAAATACAACGGCAACGATTGCTCCATGACGCTACTACATGGAGCTGTGAGTAAGATTTAGGTCGTCAGGGGCTAGGACTCACCATATCTATCTGTCATGCATCGTCGTCCTTGGGGGTAAATTTATGTTTACCTGGTAAAACCACTTCTGTCATGCCCTTTCCACTCCCAGTCACGCCCACTATGATAGCACAAAGTTAGTCGCCAAATAGTAGTGTAGGTTAGGTTGAAACGATACGTACCTCTTCCCAAGGGATTATCTGGTGTCTTAAAGATGCTGGTGCCAGAAATCCCTGCAATATGCACGCCTTTCTTCTCCGACTTCTTGGCGAATTTCTGCCAGGTAGCCTGCTTATGCGTCTGCTCTTTTGCCTTTTGCGCCTTGATCTCGAGTTTCTTTTCGTTCTTCTTCTTCTTTCTCTCCCGCTCCTCCTCCTCTTGCTTGGTCAGTTTACGCTTGTTGGATCCCGGGGGGTTGGGGTTGACGTAATTTGGGGGAAGGGGCTTGATTTCGGCAGCCTTGACGAGCTCAGTGGTGTTGTAGCCCTTGAAGACAATGCTATAGACGCGGTTCTCGGTGGAACCTCCGACGGAAGTTATGCGAGCAGGATACCAGGATCCGTCGACAGAGTACTTAGCGAGGCACTCGTCACCAGCGGTCCAGGATTGTGTAGGGGTTGAAGAAGCGGTCTTGCGATCTGATTTGGAGGATGAGGCTGCTTCGGTCTGGGCAAGAGCAGTCTTGGTGAGCTGGATGAGCTCGTTGAGTTCGTTGGCAAGAGATTTAAGCTCGGCGTTGTCTGGGTCAAGAGCGAGGGCAGTCTCGACCTGGGAGAGCTGAACCTGGTAAGTTTCGAGGTCGGCACGTTCCATCTGGCGGCGGATAAGACGAGAGGTGTGATGAGAGGTAACGGTCACGCACTGCCAAAGCGGAATATGTATATTATTTATTTATCGGATTTAACGCTGACTAATAGTTGTGCAAGTCCGAGTGTGACCTTGGCGATCTCCGACTTTCTCCCATGGCGTTCAAGTTGTCCCGTTCTGCACGCATCACCCTCCTCTTGGTCATTGATATTCTTTTTTTCTTTGTCGAGCTCATCGTCGGTATGTCCGTCCTCACTGTCCCCAATGCCAATCTCATTTCCCACAGGCTATGCTGTTGGTTCCCTTGCACTCGTCGCAGACAGCTTTCATATGCTCAAGTCAGTTTGTTTCTTCTTCTAGTCCTCTCCTCCCTAACACTTTTTCAGCGATGTCATGAGCCTCATCGTTGCCCTTTATGCCATCAAGGTGCTCACGATTCCACCCTCTTCCGCTCTCTCGCTTACGTCATATCAGCTCACTGCCACCTCCTCCGCCAACTCGCGCTACTCCTATGGATGGCACAGGGCTGAAATTCTAGCCGCTCTCATCAACGGCGTCTTCCTCCTCGCCCTTTGCTTTTCCATATTTCTTGAAGCAATCGAAAGATTTTCCAGTACTCCAGGCATGTGCTTCGGAAGCACTTCGCATCAATTGGCTGACATAGACACCAGAAATATCTAATCCTAAAGTTGTCGTTGTCGTCGGCTCCCTCGGCCTGGCATCCAATATCCTAGGGTTATTCTTATTCCACGGTACATTGGTCATACTCCCTGTTTACATCACAACTCACCGTGGTGTACAGAACATACTCATTCACACAATCATCCGCACAGTAAGACGCCATCATCAAGACCAGAGTCGATTACCAGTACCTCTTCACCTGTGAAGTCTGCACATCAAAACAACGGTTCCCGATCTCCCTCCCAATCCGAATTTTCCTTTCTGTATGGTCACCCTGTTGCTACACGTGCCGCCTTAGGTCAGCAAGCTCACGAAATTGCTCTGGCTCGTTCTCCGTCGCCAACGACACATCGCTACAGCGCCTCTTTACCACGCCCCTCTATCGACGGCGAGAACCTTACGCATTCTGGTTCTTCGGATTCTGCTCTTGAAGATGACTTACTTTCAACTACAGTTTCGACGGAGCATACCCCGCTGCTGCAGCAACACCGCGAAACCGGACACGGCCACGATCATAGTCATTCTCATGGATCCATGAACATGCGTGCTCTCGTTTTACATGTCATAGGTGACGCGCTCGGCAATGTTGGGGTCATCTCCACTGGCCTCATTATCTGGCTCACACAGTGGAGTTTCAAATACTATTTTGATTCCATTATCAGCCTTGTCATAACAGCCATTATCTTCTCTAGTGCCTTGCCTCTAGGTACGTGCTATCAAGCTTGCTGTCGACATCACCTTGGTCTCATATTTGAAAGTCCTGAGTGCATCGTTCATTTTACTTCAAGGCGTGCCGCCCACGATTTCCCTTGATGGTGTCCGCGACTCCATTCTTAAAGTTGATGGTGTGCTATCAGTGCACGAACTACACGTTTGGCAACTCTCAGAGTCGAAAGTCATTGCCTCGGTTCATGTCCTCACCTCACGAAACCACGATTTCATGCCCATTGCGGTCAAGATTCGTAAGGCACTTCACCATCATGGAATACATTCGAGCACAATCCAGCCGGAATATCATTGTCCAGGTCCCGAGGACACAGAGGGGCAAGCGAAGGTAAGCTACTATACTTCAATCGTTGCTTATGAAATTGAAAGAGGAGTGTAAGGGTGGAACATCGTGTCTGATTCTCTGCCCGTCGGATCAAGCATGCGACCCAATAGAAAATGCTTGTTGTCGTGAGTAGCAACATTCTCTCGATGAATTCGTGTGGCTTAAGAAACTTTCTAGCTCCGCCTCCAGCTGATGATAACTGCTAGAGTCTGCCGTTTTTTACTAGATACTTCTTCGTCATTGTATATATAGATGTCTCTCTACAATCAGCTCAAGTCATTTATGGATACCGCAAAATTTGCCGCAAATGATTGTGAAGATGCCAGCTTCTGGAGTACTGCTCGACTCGTATGATCCCGCCTGGCTCGCAAATCGGCTGCAAGTTTCCGAGCCATTCCAGAACTGGGTTGACCAAGGACAAATTGGTGCTCTCCAGTAACTGATCGTATTCCAAGCTCGAGATGTAACGCGGCATTGAGAGCTGATGAAACGATAGTTACGAGGAGATCTATCTTCAGCGTATGATCAGGTGTTTGTTGGTGATCCATAGCGAAAATTATCGAGGGCATGACGACGTGTAGAAAGATTGGGAGGAGGGGTGGGATACTCAAGCTCCGTGGCATGGTGAGAACAAATGTTGCAATTCGTCTGCTGATTTCCATTTCGCCAACACTGGAAAAAATAGCCAGTTCTGACCATAGAAGTTGTAAAAAAGTCGTCGGAGGGATGATATCAATACAGTGCGCGACGTCAAGCAATGGTGCCTTCCCCGTTCGTGCCATGCTCAATGCTCTCTGAATAAGTTGCCTTGGTTCATCCTCCCATGAAATACGGGAAATGGAGGCTGGCAGTTCTACGGACATATCTGCCAGGTGCAATCCTCAGACAGAATACATAGGGTATTCAAATAAAGCAAGTCACCTTCAGTGTGGACGCCAAGTGCCTCCCCAATAACGCGCCTTATAGAAATAACATCGACTCCTGGAAGAGCCGATATATTGATCTTGCCTTTCCTGTGGCCAAGAAGAATGTACACCTTTGGGGCAACAAGTTGCAGGACGGGGCGAGGACACGAAGGTGATAGTAGAAGCGTTTGGAGAATCTCTATACGTGTAGTGACATTGAATCTAAAGAGGATGATCTGATTATCCGGCCAGCAAGTGAAGTTAATAAATCAGACGTACTGTCTTTGCTGTATGATTTCTCTTATGAGGGCTTTGATAATTCCAACCAGTGTCCAACTCAACAAAGGTCCCATAAAATAAGAAACTCCGTTGGTCAAAGTATCCTTGTCGATTTTCTGCAACATATGAAACATGATTGCTTGAAGAAAAAGCGCTGCGGATATTTTCAGAAGGACCTTTGGTTGAGTCGATCTAGGTTGACGTTGAGCACCATCAAAAACCGACGTTGAGATTCAGGATACCTAAGTACGCTGTCCTCTATTCCTTCGCTGCCGCTATCAAACAAAGCCTTAAACCAAACACCAAAGGCTTGGCTATCCTCGTGGGACAAGGAATCGTTTGAATATGCTGTATCGGTAGATTTGAGAAAAGTAGACGATAGCGTTCGGTTCTCTGAAGTATACAGTTCGCTTTCCAACTACAAAGAGTCAAGACCAGATCAAGAACCATAAAAGAATATCAAGCGCACGTGGAATCGCGCTGTCGTGTGCTGGACAAATATAACAACATCACCGAGATGACTTACTGCGGTTTGAGGATCACCTTCCCCAGTCATGTCAATACTTGTGATTATTTGAAATCGACAGAAACAACGTACCGACAGTCTCGCAATCATATTGATCGAGGAAAAACAGCGCACGAAAAATAAGTTCGGAAACTTTTATGTGTATTGTCATGATATCGAGCACAACTTCGTAGGTGTAGAGCACTTTGCAAAGATGACTCAACGCATCAACATCATACGTCGTCGCAAGCATTGTAAAGCGCTATGAGTGTATCAATATTAGTCAAGTCGTCGATCAACACAGGGAAATGAAGCTTACACGAAGAATGACTGTTGACAAGACACTGTGACACATAGCTTCGTTCACAATGCGATCTATCCAAAATGATAATTCTTCAACATTAATATCTGGACTGAACTTCGATTCAAGATATCCCTATCAATAGGCATTATATCTTATATCAGAACAAGAAAAACTCTACACTCACTTCAAAGTCAAGACCAGAGTCGTGCGCTTCTGCCTGAAGACGCGGTAAATCATCATCTGAAATGAAAGGGTCGACTCCAATCGCAAAGGTAGGCGAAATCTGATCCAGTTGAATCATATTTTGAAGAAGATCTCGAGAAAAAGATCGGAGTCTATTGTCACAGTCAGAAAGTTGACGTTTCGCGGAACTCTCTACCTACAGTTCGTCGTCCTGCGATGTATTGGCTTTTCTAGCCAGCGAAATGGCGTGATCGCAATGAGCGATAAGTTCAGCCTGCCTAAGGTTTGTCTGGAGGGCAGCTTGAAGAGCACGTTTCTGTCAGCCAGTAAGAATCTTCTATACTTGGGTTTTATGAGGAAATGCACTTACCCAGTCGGTGCTGGTGACTCCGTCTGAATTAATACCAGCTTCAAACATAAGCAGCAATCGAGGAAGCTGTATCAGTCATTTCAGGTTGTGAAGACAATCAAAGAATGACAAGACTTACGCGACCAACGACGAACGCTTTCCATATCAATGCCTCGGAAGCACTCTGACTGAGGCATGTAAAGGCTGAAAGGAACAATTGTGTGTAGAACACCACAGGTGACCAAGCAGTCCATCTGAATAACGCCACAAGCAAGGCAGTTGAACTTTGGCTGTCACCCGCACCAAAATCATGAGCTCTATGGGAAACCTACATTGTCGTCAGGAGAACAAAATTGGTATTCTTCGAAGACATACGAGATGATGCAAGAACAGGCTGAATGTAACGATGTCTGTTTCTGAGCCAGAACCGTGTATACTGCCTTTGCCCAGAGCCAACGGGATGGGATGCAACATCTGTGCTTCCCTTGCTACCTTGACGTCGTCACCAATAAGAAGGCTTAGAGATAGCACAAATGTTTCCAACACGTGTCGAACATCCGGCGCAAGCTGAAAATTTTGTAGGAGGTCATTGGCATCGGCAAAATACAACATGGCTTGTGGAGTAGAACCTTGTGAGATGTCAGATACACATGAGAGCAGAAGTATTACAAGTTCGGATGCAGATGTGGTTAATTGATGGAAATGCGACAGTGGAAGGGAGTGAGCTGTCCGTAGGAAGGCGAGAGCGTCTTGCACGATGCCTAATATAGTGATAGTGGACTCGTTGTAGCCAACCACGGAACCAATGGGTGACACTCCAGAAGAGTAATGTGCATCCAATGCAACGCGACAAAGCATGTCAAGAGTGGCCGGAGCGTGTAGCTCAGACGAGCGAGCTGCCTGTAGCAATGTTGCCACGAAAGTAGCAACCGAAAGTAAACCGTCGTGCATTGCATGTTTCAAGTATTCTTGAAGATCTGGGTCTCCAGGATAAGACCGACAGAGCACAAGGACTGAGTCTGCGACGAATAGGCGCTTGAGATCAGTGCAAACTGTGGGTATTCGCGTATATGAGACCACGCACTACTCAGATCTACCTCTGTTACCTCTCGGGGCCGAGGTAATTCTTGTCTTGAGATGAATAGTTTGCACAGTTCCAGCCACTGTGAGCTAGATCAACAGTTGCAAGTTGACAAGAACAAGGTTACTGACTTTGGAAGAGGATATCCCACTCTGAAAACAGTTTCTCGTAAGTTCAGACAACGACATTTGTACTTTTCCCGGTGCCAATAATCGGATAAGTAAGTATAGAAGGCGGCTGAGGAATTCACAATGGAGAGAGAGCAACAGCCGTGTGTTGTCATGTGACTGACGCGTCCGCCGTCGAGGTCTGGGGCGTGACTTTAAGTTTGTGCGAGGTTCTCTGATTCTGAACTACATCCTGACACGTTCGCACGTTTTCGTGCTCTGCTCTTTTCGCGCATTTACGGACTTTTTCTTCGCGTTTTCTCTTTGAGGGCTATCTCTGATTCTACGGATGGCTACACCTACTAGTAGTAGTACACCTCGTCTTCCCACCTTTCCCGAGGACCAGTATTCCAGGGCTAGAGAACACGTCCGCTCGACACTGGGTGTCCCCAACACTTCACCGTCCCCCGCAGCTGGTGCACGCCGCCAAGCGCCTCCCTCCCCTTCAGGTCAACCTGCTCCTAAGCGCAATCGGACTGGGGAGAATCGTACTTCTACAGTTCCTACTGCTGGTGCTGTCGATTCTTTCACGCGCACTGCTAATTCTGTCTTCCAGATGGTTCGATCTCATACTTCCCACTCGATTACTCCTCGTACCTCCAGAAAAGGAAATCGGACTGGTTCCGTGCATTCAACTCGTCACCCTCCCTCGAGGAATCATCGTATCAGTTCTGTGTGGAGCCACTCGTACCCGCACGGTGGTCATCGTTCTCCCCCTGTGGCAATGCTGGATGAGCGCCTGGATGATTTCTCGTGTCCTGTGGCGAATGCGAATGCTGAGGTTCCTGTTAGCCAAAAAGCGGCTCCCCGAATTTTTACTTTAACGCGGGACCAGCTGGCCCAGATTTTGAAAGAATTTGGTGTTGAAACTGCTCGACAAGGCAAGTTGGCCTCGCACCTGTTGACCTTGCGCCTCCTTAGCCTCGCGTTAGAGTCTCGAGCTCATCTTTATTTGTAGAATCTCGCGTTCCCGTCTTTCCATCTCGAAACCCTCGTGGTTCACCTCCTCCATCCCTTCGTGGTACTGGTGGCTCTGTGATTCCTATCCCCCCTCTACTAGGCGATCCTTCCATTCCTTGGCCAGTTGGTGATGGTTCTCATCCTCACAGTGACCGTAGTATGTTTTCTTCCCTCTTCTTATTCATTATCTTATAGCGGTAGGCATTTCTCGTGAAGCTCACGCTCATATCAACGGAGGCTTTTGTGAGCCTGTTCTCCGTGTTGGTCGTGGTTTGCCTGAGCATGAAGACACTCAAGGCCGCTCGCAATTATACTTTCCTGTGACATTGCGTGCATCCTCTAGTATCCCAAAGCAGGAGATACAGCTTATGGTGGAGGGCAAGGTGGTACCCGAGAAGGTTAAGAAGTGTCTACAGGCCGGGATGCTCGAGTACATTCCCCTTGATGTGCTGACGGATGAGGCATGTCATAAGGCCATTCACAACCCATCTATCCTTGAGTCCAGCCTTGTCATTTCTGGGTCTACGGTCCTGCTTTCGTCCATCCAGTTTGACTATTCAAAGGAGGAGAAGATGACTCGAGATGAGTGGGTTCAGTCTAGCCAGAATTTAACTCGAGCTATGCGCCTGTACTTGCTAGCATTGGGTGATGAGGGCTGTGGCGGGCCTTGCGCCCAAGCTATTGCCCAATCCTTTGAAGTCCACTTTGCTCGACTGCGCAACCGATCGGATTCTCACCAGCACTTTGATGTTGTTCTTGCTTACGATCGCCATCTCCGTACGTTTTTTGTTCGGGAGTCGCACACTTTTCGCATGGATGATTTCCATCAGGAAGTGTGGGATTTGTATATGTGGCGGAAGATCGAGAACAATTTGAGCGCACTGGAGGCTAGGATTGCTAGTCTGAAGTCCTCTCAAGCGAAGACTCGCCCGAGCTCCAGTTCTTCAAAATTGGGCTCCACCCGTCGATATTCCAGTCAGACCTCTCGAAAGAATTCTTCCCGAAGTCGTCGCATCAGATGCATGTATTGTGGGTTTGACAATCATCCCTACCACAGCTGCAAGAGGACACCTTCCTTTCTCACTATGGATGGTTCCGTCTACCGCACACCTGGGGGAGATACAGTCTGCATCAGCTTCAACGGCCCCTCCACATGCTCTCGAGGTGCAGAATGTGTTCACAACCACGTGTGTTCCCTCTGTGGGTCTGCCAATCATGGCGCCCAATCCTGCACTGCCTGATTCTTTTCACACCGTGTCCGCCCTTTGAGCAGAACGTTGGGTGTCATCGCTGGAAGAGACTCGGGCCTTAAGTTGAGCTCTGTCGGAGTTTGTGGGGGTTCCGAAAGGCTTCCGTCACGGTTTTTAAACGGTTTTAGCATTGGACTCTGTTCGCCTGGATCATACCTTCTCTTCACCTAATTACTACAAGTCTCCGGCTGCTCATCCTTTTTCGAAATGTGCACAAGAAATTGAACTCAGCTGTATATCCATCCCTGTATAAGTTCCTCCTCTTCCCTTGTTTGTTCGGGCATCCATCGCATCCGAGCGCTCCTCGATTTTTGAAAACGCGTCTGGTATAACTCTATATTACTGTTGATCATTCTTTCCTTAGCAATGATCCTTCTGTTCTTTCTCAAATAATGAAGTCTTTAGTGTGCACCCTATCTGCATGCTTGCACCTCCAGGCCCTCAGATTACTGTCTTCGACGTGGACGGCGCCTTTCCTCACGATTGAGTCCTGACAGCTGTTATCATTATTGATAGACCGGTGCCCTTGGATTTGTCCCAACTTTGGAATCTCACACGTACGTGTCTGGTATTTTCGATTTCGTTGCCGACGGCATCAGGACGGTTTTATCTTCTTTCGCTATCCACGCCGTGTGACCGCCAATAATCCTAACTTCTTTTCCGTATCATGAGTTCCTCATCTGAAGAAAAATCTGAATTGGCCATGGGCCCAGGACAAGCTCCATCACGTTGTATCCTCCTTCACGTATATATTGGTTTTCTATGTATGGTCTTTGGATGCTGGGAGTAATGAATTTGCTGCAGCTGAACCATTCGATGTTTGAGGAGAAACTTGATCAGTAGGTGGAAGGTACTAGTACTTATTATCGACGGTGAGATCCCTCCGTACTGTCGATCATGTCTGTCTTGCGGTTCCCAAAAGAATGTTCCCATCTTAGATGCGGATCGCGCTGCCTTCCTTGTGGATGCTTGTCCTTGGTTTCGTCATCAGTTCACTTCACCACTGGGAACTAGCACGAAACACCAAAATCAATTGCTCAGTGGTATCCAGCCTACCACAAGGTACAAGATATAATCGAGAACAAGTTCCTTAACAAACACTAACATATTACACTTGGATCTACATAAGGACCTCTATACCTTAGCAATTAGTCTCCGCGTCTCCTGTGGGGTAAAATGAAGAATCATGGACAATACTTTCACGAGATTTGGCTGCGAGATTGAATAATTGAATTGTCGAAATCATTACGATAAATGGGACACACCCTCATCTCCTTATGTTCGAGGAATTGCAAAATAACATTTCTTAGATACTCCAGATTGACTTCCTCGTCATTTCCGTTCTTCTGTTCTGAATCGGGAGAGCTGATTCGAGATGTCACTTCGGTAGAGGGGTAGTTTACTGAGACTTGACTAGCAGTGGCATTATTCTCAACGGAACGAGAGGTCCAATATCCTACGCCCGGGTTTCGTTGTCGCTCAAGCAGAGCAGCAGAAGACTGGACTTTTCGTAATTCTTCACGAAGAGTCTGTACTCGGAATATGAGTAAGAGTAATTTAATTGTCACCTTCGAGACCAACCTTATTTCCCGCACGCAGATGACCTTCACGTTGTCTGTTCTCCTCAACGAGCTGTTCCAAAGTGGTGATTTTTAGGTTCAATTCTTCTTCTTGTGATCTCCAAGATTTCTGCGCGATCCATGAATAACATCCGTTCATTCGTGGACAAGAGGATGAAACTTACCTCAGATTCTCGAACACTAGCATTCGTTTGTCGAAGTTCCTGAAGCTGCTCCAAGAGGAGGCGATGTTCTCCCTCCAATGTTGTTATGTTGGCCGTTAGTCCTGCCACAGTTTCTTCGTGTTGCTCCTCCGTCCGGGCAACCATACTGGCAAGTCGTTTTAAGTCTTCAACCTCTCTCGTCTTGTCACGAAGTTTGCGACTCCATTCAGCATCGCTGTCGTTGCGTTCCTTCTCCGCTCCCTCAAGATTCTTCTTGAGGTCGAAGAGCTTCGATTCGTATTTCGACTCAGCGGCTGATAGGAGACGGGCTATTTCACCCGACGAGGTCGCTGGTTCTCGTGATCTAGCCTCTAAATCACGTTGAACCTCTGCAAAATCATCTTTCAGAAGGGCGTAACGATCGCCCACTTCACGCAATTGATACTGGTATTCGGTGTTCTGGCTCTCCAAAGCTTCGAGATGTGACTGTGCAGACTCCAACTCTGCCTGGCGCAGTTGCAGATCGTCGAAAAAAGCATTCTTGTCCTTCATGACGAGAGCTAAGGATTGCTGCAGGGACCGTATCTGAGCTTCTTTGTCAGATATTTCTTGAGTATAAGCACTCTAGGGATCCATTGAAGTCAAATCCTTTTTCATGGTTGAATAACGAACCATACCTTGAGCGAGTCAATCTCAGCTTCATACTGCCCTTTGTATGTCGCGATATCCTTGTCGTACCGAGCCTGTAAGCTCGCAATCTCTTTTTCGAACTGAACTCTAAGAACCGCGAGGGCCTTCTCTCTCTCCAAGTTCGCAGCATCGAGCTCGCTGCGTAATTTCGTTTTTTCCGCTTGCTCTTTCTCCTTCTCTTCGTTTCCCTTCTCCTGCAACAGAGTCACAGCGGCAGTTGCATCCTCCTTTTCCTTCTCGGCTTTCACGAGCTTCTGCCGAACAGTTTTCAATAAACTGATGGCCTTGACACGCTTTTCTTCCTCTTCCTTCGTGAGTAGTTTCGCACGTTCGAGTTCTTTTCGCAAATTGTCAATTTGTGTCTTTTGTTCACTTGCAGTTTCCTCAGCTCGAGCATCTACTCTCTGCGCTGCTTTCAGAAGGGCTTCTGCTTCCGATACTTCTTTTTGCAGTTTTCCAATCTGAAGGGACTGAGAAGAGGATTCCAGACGATGAGTGTCCCGCAGCTCTTCGAGACGGTCTTCTTGTACTGAGTGCATGAAAAGAATCAGGTACATTCTTCTCAATCGGATTGGATAGCACTACCTTCGAGTTTGTCATTTAGACGCTTGATTTCATCCTGAAAAATCTACAAAGGGGTGGGTATGGCATTGCATATTTAAGACGGATGAATCACACTAACCTCGGTTGTCGAATTCAGATTGCGGAAATATTCACGGAGAGCTGAAGTGTTATGTACGTTCTCTAGTAGAGTAAGTTCTTGGAGCACAAGGTCAGCGGCTTGTTTCTCTTCCTGCAAACGCTTGAAAGAAATGGAGACGTCTATCAGAGAACGATCAGAAATGTTCGGGAACGATGTTCGTAACAAGCATACCCGTAAATCGTTGTCCCACCTGTTTCAACTTTTCTTGAAGTTCCTCGATACTCGTTTCGTTCCCCGAACCCAACGTCTTATCACTAGTTCTAGAAATGGCGTCTCGATCGGAATCAGCAGGCCATGATTCAGCGGTGGCCTGTTCAGCGCCTACAGAGCTAGGTCCGTTTGCAATGTCGGTCATGGAGAGCGGTTGAATGAGTGATGTAACCTTTCCCGCCATGACCTCAGTCTCCAAAAATTCAGGAGAAGAACCAGGAGCTGAAGATTGTTCAGACTCATCAGTCCCGTCTGGAACAGATTGACAAGGTTCCGTAGAGTCAGAGGATATTGGTAATTGTTTGATATCCGTGGAATTCTCTAACGAGTTCAATTCTGGTGACTTTGTAGCGGCCAGTGGCTGTGAGGTCAATAAGCCTTCGCCTAGCAGTTCTATCTCTTCTGGCGAATCACCAGAGGGAGTCTTTAAGGTCTCTACAATTGTTTTCGACATCGGTTCGAAGCATTTATCGACCGAGTTTTTGTCTTCTTTCTCGGTAGGAATGACGGTGACTGCGTTCTGTGAGGTAGTGAAGTCAGAAACAGGAGATGGTCCGGAGGAAGTGGCTGAATACCGCGGTCATTATCGAGGAAGATTGCCTTTGGGAAGTTTCTGGATGAGACGGCTCGCTGATGATGGAAGTAGCGGCACGTAATCTATCTTCCAGTCGTGACTTCGTCCGACCCTCTCTTGGGGACGTAGTAGCTTGTTTGGAAAGAGACCCTGTGCTACCAGAGCGTTGACTAGCTAAGGATTTGCGAAGATTACTTAGGGCTGATTCCGCCAATTGACTGGAAGACATGGGTGAAGAGGGCGAATCGAGTGAATTGGAACGAGATAGGCTGCTGTCGTGATGCGTATCTGCTGGCTGACCATCTAAAGACGTCCGAGGAAGAGGTGCTAAGTTTTCGACAGCCTGGCGAAATTGCGAGAACATGATGGATGAATCGACGTCAACGCGTACATTAAATAAATAATATCTGTACAAGCTCGTGTACAAACAGTGTCTAATTCACGACCGCAAATTCCTCAGAAATATTTGATTCGAAATCTATATACGCTCGTAGTATATTATCATGGAGAGTTATCCGCAGGTTCCGGGTCTTTCTCTTTACCATCACTGACAGGTATGGATGGTGTAGAAGAAGACGTTTCAACTCCGTTTTGTGAGGAGGTACCAGCTAATTGCCATGCTGGGATCGAAGGTCTGCCCAACGCAGGCAATGGGGATGAAGGAATGCTGCTTGGCCCACGACTGAGCAGCAAAGCCTTCAAGGATTTCAATTCCTGTTGCAATTCAGAGAGAGATTGTGCTTGACTCTCCTTGTTCTTGTTGATCATCTGATGCACTTGTCAACGAAAAATCGGGACATAACATGGACTGAGATACTTTGGGTAACATTTCACGTATGTTGTTGACTTCGTCACGTATTTCTCGCATCTCATCGCGTGTTTTGTGCTCTGCTTCACGCATCTCCGTAACCACTGCCTCGACGCTTGCCGTGGTTCTGTCAATGACCTCTTTTTGTTCTTCTACTGCTTTTCGGACGGCTGCTGACTCTGCTTGTATCTCTTTGAGAAGCGCCTCTGCTGCATCAAATTGTGCATTGAGTGCGTCACGATCTTCTTCGTAGGCAGTAGACGTAGGTGGTTGTAGATGTGGGAACAGATGTTTCTAGGAGGAACTCAATACAAGATGTAATTGAGAGACTGAAGACATGCCTTGAACAGCGCAAATGCACCATAGGCAAAAGAGCCGGATATTATAGCAGTTATCTAAGAAGGATGAGCATGTGTTTTTCGGTTTACAAAATTGACCGGTACAAAATAATCTCGCCAGTCCCAACGCTGGGCAGGAGGAGCTCCAAGATGGTATGCACCATACCCTGTAGTAGGGTAATTCTGTTGATAGGATGGGCCAGGGTTGTTCAACGTTGCTTGCTTAAGAGCAGTGTCAATTTCCTGGGGGGTCAGTCCCTTTGCCTCAAGGAATTGAATCCGCTGGGCCAACGGAGATGCCTGAGTCTTTGAGATTGAAGCTATATGAGCAAGTGCATGAGCATGCGAGGAACCTGCTCACCTTGGGGTCAGCCAGAAATGCGACCGCGTTCTGAACTAGTTCTTGACGGTCCGGAGAAGACATTGCCAGTGGGAGATGTAAACTCTACTTAGCCCCGTTTGGTTAATTCATCGTTCAGGTGGTCTCGGAAATTGCCGTGCGTGACATGTGAGGTGGAACAAAATTTGGTGTCGCGGCCAGAGTTGTTCAACTCGTCCAAAATGATGTCCTGGGCAACCTCTAAGGCTGTCTGTAATGGCCTGACGACTCGTGGTACATACATTATTGCTCAATGCGTCTGTTTATACTCATTATTTTCTAAAGTCTCGTTCAAAGCCTGCCAACGTACCCTCTGGAAACCTCTGCTGTTTCGCAACACAGGTGCGACTTGACGTGTTTTTATCTGTGATATGCGTTCTTATTGTTTGAAAACTCTAGCAGGAGCTTGCAGAGGATATGCAGAGGCCTTCTCTCGTTCTAAACCTCACATGAATATCGGAACAATAGGTTAGTCATTTTCTGCAATTGAAAAACCCCTACCTGAACTTGAAAAACAGGACACGTCGACCACGGAAAGACTACCTTGACGGCCGCCATTACAAAGGTCATGTCACAACAAGGTGGAGCCAAGTTCACTGACTACAGTCAGATCGACAAGGCTCCTGAAGAAAAGGCTCGTGGTATCACCATCAATTCATCCCACGTTGAATACGAGACTGGCGCTCGCCACTATGGCCACATTGATTGTCCTGGACATGCTGATTGTAAGCTTTCCGTTCTGGTTTTCTGCCTATCAATTCATATTTTGTAGATATCAAGAACATGATCACTGGTGCTGCACAAATGGATGGGGCTATTATTGTCGTTTCTGCAACCGACGGTCAGATGCCACAAACTCGTGAACATTTGCTCCTTGCTCGTCAAGTCGGCATCAAAAAGCTGGTTGTCTTTATTAACAAAATAGACCAAATCTCGGATCCGGAAATGTTGGAACTAGTCGACATGGAAATGCGTGACCTTCTTTCGACCTACAACTTCGACGGCGAAAACACACCTATCATCATGGGCTCCGCTTTGGCAGCATTGGAAGGTCGGGACGACAAGATCGGTTCCGAGAAGGTGGTTGAGCTCTTGAGTGCCTGTGACGAATGGCTTGATCTTCCTCCTCGTAAGTCGTAAATGATTGGTTTGCTTGGACTTTACTAAATTACCAAAAAGGCGATCTGGAGAAGCCTTTCCTCATGCCCGTTGAAGGTAAGACTTGTGATAGCCATAGTCGTCAACTTTGACCCTCATTTTCCAGATGCATTCTCGATTTCTGGGCGCGGAACTGTCGCAACTGGGCGTGTATGTAATCCACTCTCTTGCTCTATGCTTGAAAGTTGACAAACGTCACTCATTCTACTAGGTTGAGCGCGGTGTTGCATTCAAAGGGGATGATGTGGAAGTCATTGGACTTGGAAGCTCCTTCAAGACTACCCTCACTGGCATTGGTAAGTCATTACTCCATGACTCTATGACAATTTGTTCACGTTGATTCTATAGAGATGTTCCATAAGGAACTTGAGCGGGTGGGTAAAGCTCCGCTCGTGCGTTTGTCATGGTCTTAACGTCACTAAAGGCTGAGGCTGGTGACAACATGGGTGCTCTGCTTCGTGGTGTCAAACGCGAGCAGCTTCGCCGCGGCCAAGTCATCGTTGCTCCAGGTTCTATCAAACCGGTTAAGAAATTCGAGGCTCAAGTCTACGTACGCTGAACATATTTTTTTACAACTTCATTATCAAGTTCCCCTGATTTTTCTTCCCTCCTCAAGGTCCTCACAAAAGACGAAGGTAAAAGACCGCCCTCTATCATCGGTAACAATACTCAGCTTCCATACAGGTGGTCGCTATACCCCATTTATGGCCAACTATCGTCCCCAGCTTTTCATCCGCACGGCGGATATAACAGTGTCGCTTTCATTCCCTGAAGGTACTCCCGACGCTGCTGAGAAGATGGTAAGATCATGATCACCTCTTAGTGGTTTCTGTCAAACCACTGACATCCGGTAGGTTATGCCTGGCGATAACGTAGACCTTGTGTGTGATCTACACTTTGATGTTGCTGCTGAAGTTGGAGGACGGTAAGAATTGTTTGTTTGTCCATTACACATGTTCATTCTCATAATCTTCGCATATAGCTTCACTCTTCGGGAAGGCGGTAGGACAAGTAAGTGTTCTTTCCATCGTTTTCTTGACCTTTGCTGATTGGTTGCTTCCTCCCCTTCAGTTGGAACGGGTATCATCACCAAAATCCTTGAGTAGAGTAATTCATGAACTTGTATTGTTAATATGCACTCAATCTACATATTCTAATGCACCCCAACTCTATACATATGATATGAAAGTAGTTCCAATAGTTATTTCCCTCAGCACTCTTAATATATGTAACAGAAATTCTTTTGTCGCTACGGAAGCAGACCGGAGACGGAACTCGGAATCATGCTCAATAAATAGCTCTCAAGTTATCGTCAACGCTTCGGTCCCTTCTTACTTTCTCTTGAATCTTGACATAAGATGCAAGGACTTCTACGAGTAGCCTCTCACCCGCGCGCACGTCCTCTTCGGTTGCCTCGTCTTGGATCGGGCTACCGACACCAACTCATTCGAACCCTCATCAGTACGCACAGTAGCCAGCTGTCTTGCATATCTTCTCAATCTTTTCAGCCAAAAAATTCACTGAAGACCATGAATTACTTGTTTTCGATGACGCTACGGGACTCGGAACAGTTTATATTACGGGCTATGCTCAGTCAGCACTTGGAGACGTAGTTTACGTCGAACTCTCACCACCTGGCGAGGTGATAACAAAAGGCGGTTCGTACACGAGTTTGTGTGATGAAAACATCTATGGTCTAAGACGGGCCTTGTCATAGAAACCATTGGTGGCGTGGAGAGTGTGAAGGCTGCCTCGGATATTGTGCGTACCAATCATCTCAACATACGATGTTCATTGATGGTTCACAACTTTTTCCCTAGTATGCCCCAGTGTCAGGGACAATCACAGAAATCAACGGAGCTTTGACTCAAGAGCCTGGCCTCTTGAACAAGTCACCTCAGGACAAGGGTGAGCCTCCGTATTGTCTTTTTCGTTGGCAGGCACTGAATCCGAATTGTATTTAATAGGCTGGCTCTGCAAAATCAAGCTTTCTAATCCTGAGGAGGCATGCTTCCCGCTTAGATCGTGTTATTCACTGACTGACGGTGATACCAGGTCAATGACTTGTTAACAGAGGAACCCTTATAAAACATAGGCATTGGGGCCCTCGCGACTTCTCGATCTCGTGTTCAGCCGTTCCATGTCTTAATCTTGTTGTGTACCTTAGAATAACTAGACAGAATGCTGTTTTTTTCTCAAGAGACCAAGTGGACCAATATCATGTTTAGGATGAAAGAGCAGGTGGTGTTGCCGATGGCTCATATTTGTACTTCTCCCCTCGTTCTTCCATCCGCCGCTTGGCCTCGGCCAGAGCCCACGTCTGTATGCTACACACCGGGCAGAAAATGAGACCGGAACAATGGGTTGTGAAGGCGGCATGCGCGCGCACCTTGTATCCGGCTTATAGTAGAGCATCACTGCAGCGAAAAGCATAGACCCATACATTCCAATGTACCAAATGTTTTCCCAGTCTTCTTTCACTCGTTTTTGACCAGGTGGGGGAGGCTGTCGTGAGAGATAGGGATAAGCTTCGTACAACGAACGTGTAAAAAGAACGAATGACCTTTTCGCCAAACAGATAGCCAGAAGGCTCGTTGTAATGGGGGGCCTCATGTGAGGCAAATCTCGTACCTCGAAAGCGGGGAGCAGCTACGCGCAGCACGCGTAATGAGGTCGAGGTTAGCATTGGGGACTCTCGGTCGCTGCTAGTGGAACGGAGTCTTCAGGAGAGTCTGTTAGAAAGGGAAGCATGAGAACAGCAGATGCAAATAACGCGTGACCTCTAAGCAGAAGCTTGAATTTCTATGTAGCATCACGACATTCTACTTGACAATCTCTTAGAAAGAATCTCATAATCTACATCTTCAACAGTATTTAGATCATCTCCCTGCTTCACATACCCTGGACATGACTCATCCGTCGTAAACCTAATCAAGCCAAAAAAAAAAAAATTTGACAAATATCTGGAAATAGGGACCAAAACATACCCAGCAGCCCGATAAAACTTGATCGCGTTCTTATTGGCTATTTGATGCATTGAGAGATCAGGCGTTCAGGCAGGAGACAAGGCCTGACCTTTGAAGACTGTGAGTACGACTTTCTCCATACCCCATGCGGCCCCTATTTTTTCCAGAATTTGCACCATCTTTTTTCCCAGACCTTTGCATTGATGGGCTGGCTGAATTTGCAGATCGTAGCTTTCGTGTCCGATCAGAAAAAAAGTATTTTGAAGCTCCAAGATTTTCACCAGTAGAGGATATTTTCTTCCTCCTCGTGCTCAAAACGGAACATCGAGAACGCCGCCAGTTTATCGTCGATATCGACTAGAACGAAGCGTGACAAAGAGCTAAAGAGCTCATCCCGTTTACTCGGAGGATTCCATCCGAAAGAAGATTGGCTATAACTGAGTGATGTGAAGACGCGCTGTGCCTATCAGATATACGCATTTGCCTACAGAACAGACATGTTAGTTTCGAATATTGTCCAAATCGAATCTTTGTCTGCCTGTCCCAATTCCGTAGATAGAAGCACCCGGACGTGATGACTTTTAAACGTCCATGAGCATAACCAGCAAGAATGTGCATCGAAGAAAAGAATTGACCCACGTCGTGTTCAATCTTTCAACTGAAGCACATTGGAGAAGCTGCCTCGCAGAAGCCTAGGAAATTTTCAGGACCAGAGTTTCTTTGAGCAAGAAAAAGATTACTTGATTTGCCTTGCGAACTTTGGCAGAAGTAAGCATGGGTATAGAGGTAGTGACTGTCAAAGCTTCCTGGCCGCTCCTGTGTACATCATAGTGCTTACATAATAATGCGGAGATATTCAAGTTCTGAAGTTGCCGAAAGCAAATTATTTTGGAACCTCCAAGAATTTACAGTGCATCCCACAGATGAAGCTTGACGTTACCGATCTTCGATATGTCACCTCCGATGAGTTTCGTGTCTTGACTGCTGTGCGGATAATTGGCTTCTTCCATCGTCATTACTGATATAGCCAGTCAGGTCGAGATGGGCTCAAAAAATCATGAGGTTGTACCAACATCCCTCATTGCACAAATATCTGGCCTACGGAATGGAGGCGTAAACAAATTGATTGGCTCTCTCGCAAAGCGGAACTTGGTCTCCAGATTGCAGAACTCAAAATGTTCGCTGCTCGACTCTCCAACTGTACATTCTTTAACAACCTCCCCACATAGACGATGGATACAGGCTCACTTATGGAGGATATGACTACCTTGCTATGCGTGCAATGTCTAAACGGGACTCGATGCATTCTGTAGGAAATCAGATAGGAGTGGGGAAAGAATCAGGTGAGCCTGCCTAGATCTGTTGTTCTATTATCCAACTGACGAGGTCTCCAAAGACATTTATATTGTCGCTGATTCAGAAGGAAATGAGATGGTTCTCAAATTGCATCGGTATGATGTGTAAATATCCCTCTATCATTGTTCAACGTCATTGCTTGCAGTTTAGGCCGGATCTCTTTCCGTTCAATAAAAGAAAAACGAGATTATCTTGGGAAACGTAAATCTGCTTCATGGATGTACATGTCGCGATTAGCTGCGCAGAAGGAGTGGGCTTTTATGAAGGTACGTATGATCTTATCTGTATGAACTCTCGCCCAATGACTAAAATCTACAGGTCTTGCACGAACACGGATTTCCAGTCCCCACACCCATCGACCAGGCCAGACACACCATCCTAATGGAATTTATTGATGCCTACCCATTGTAAGTTTTAACCGATACGTCATTCTGTCCCTAATCTCCATCAGACGACAGATAGCGGAAGTACCGTCCCCCGGCAAACTCTATTCCACCCTCATGGATCTTATCGTTCGATTCGCCCGAGCAGGATTGATTCATGGTGATTTCAACGAATTCAATATTTTGATTCGCCGAGAGACGGGAGAACCTGTCGTTATCGACTTTCCACAAATGGTTAGCACGTCTCACGAGAACGCAGAGTGGTAAGTTGTTAAGGGATGTGGCGTAACCTCGCTCATGCCGATGACAGGTATTTCAACCGTGATGTTGAATGTATACGGACCTTTTTCAGACGGAGGTTTCAATATGAGAGTGCCTTGTACCCGAGATTCAGAAAAACAGTGACGGAAGGAGATGATTTTCGACTGGATGTCGTTGTAGCGGCCAGTGGGTTTGGACATAAAGACCAGAAAATCCTAGAAGAGGTGAGAATGTTTCGAGTTGAGTCCTTTGTTTCTAATTCCTGTCTTTAGTACATGGAGACAGTCCTCAAAGAAGAGGAAACCAGTGGCAATCAGGAAGATGAAGAAAGCGAAGAGGAGGAGGAGGAGGAGGAGGAGGAGGAAAGCGATACGCCACCAGACCAGGAAGAGGCCGAGGAAAGTTTAGAAAAGAAAACGATCCCAGTTCTGACGGCCGCGAGTGAGGGTACTGTAGATGAAGCGTCTCGTGAACCTGCAAACCATGAGAATATGTCACCTGAAGAACTGGGCCGGACTCTGTCAAGGTCTCCACCGCAATCTAGACCATCATCCCCAGAATCACTCGTCAACTTAACGTCAGCTCTTGATATGAATGGTGTTAAAGGTATCGTTTCAGCAGACCTCACAAAGACGCGGGCGGCACAACACCGAAAACACCACTCCAAACGAGGCGCGCGGCGTGCAGGTCGGCCGCAGGGAAGCAAGGCGAAACAAGATACACGCGTTAAACTCGATCGGGGTGGATTGTGGGACTAGTGTACATTTTTGCTATATTGAATTTCGTTTGTACGACTATTAGGATGATACATGTGAGTTATAATAAGATTTGACATTGACATGTTGGGAGCCAGATTTTAGGACGCAAAATGTGCATGAATGGAATGCTTGCCCGCCTCTGTTACGTTCACGGAATATGTAGACGGCTGCGGCGTAACTGCGGGGTATGCGGACAAGTGTGGCGCTGTCGCAGGGTATGTTAATGGGTCCGGAAAATTATTGAACGCATTCGGGACCTCAATCCGCAGCGAATCACTGAGGCTCTTGTTCTGATGAAATGACGTTAACAGAGATATGATCAATCGAGTAAAAAAAAACGTACAGCTCGCTCTAACTCGAGCATTTTGAGTCGAGCAACCGAGGCGTCGTGTTGGAGACCCGAAACGATACTCTGAAGCTCAGATTAGACACAAGAGTGTTGTAGCAGGTTTTGCTAAACCTTTGCTGTCTTGGAATTCAAACCGTGGTACGGTTTGAGCTCTTCCATGGGTACTGGCCAGTAGCCGATCCTAATTGGAGGTAAATCTATGATGCAAACACAGACGAAAAATGTCGACAAACTCGAGTAATTGTGCATGGAGTTTGTCAATGTGAGCTTCTAGACTAGCAATATAAATTGTCCTGCGTTGAGGAGCGCCGATGGTAGAGCTGTGGCGTCGGTCAGGAGGCTGAAAGGAACGAGGAGGAGATATAAATACATTTCATAGGGGGTGAAAAGAGACTTTTCGAGGGCATGATTCCAGATTTTGCGGCGCTTTACCTCTTCCTTCTTGGCATAGAGGCGTGCGTACGGATGAGCAATGGCAAGTCTGGTGGAGACACGAGGACGAGGTGGTCTCTCGGACCTGGCATCTGGTGCGGTGTAGGGGGGTGGTTCGTTATAGGGCTCGGCGGAGTATGCGGGGCATGGGTTGCTGGGGAGGTCAGTGCTGGAGTTGGAGGAGGCAGAGGGGGACGAGGGATAGTGGAGGTCGAGGTCGGAGTAGGAATAGTTTGTGTGCGGGGACGCCATTGCGCAGAGGGGCGAGTCGTGCAGTCGCACTTATATATCGATCTGAGAAGCCGGACTGCGCTAGAAGGCCGAGCAGATCTGCGCCCGGCTGTATCTCTCGCGCAGATCTGGCCTCGGAGCCTGTTGCGGCTGCGAAGTTGTTCGCTTCCGCATTTGGCTGTAATTCCCTCCCGCGAACCTCCAGTACGCCCTCGCGAGGGACAGACTGGCAGAGGCTCGAGGCGCACAGACCCTGCAGCAGCGCCCGACTTAGTGTCTGCCAACGTTGAGCAAGCATGTTGTGCACCATGAGAGCGAAAACTTGAGAGCGAAATGCGTGCCTGGTCACTTGGGCTCACTTGTGACGTTGGACATGGCTTGCGCGACGACCTCTTCTCCCAGCTCTTCCTGCGTCCAAACCGTGGGAGCCATCGCCTTCTGAGATCTACCAGCCGCACCCTGCGCCGCCCTAGTCCATGTCCTCTCTCCCCCGCCACACTCAGCAGCAGCCCCTGCTGTCCCGACAACATCCCTCTCAAAATTCAAAAAAAAATCCCTGCATTTTATCTCTCACCGCCGCCACTGCCCCAGATCTCTTATCGATCTCATCTCTGGATTAGACGTTTCGAAGGCGCCTTTCAGATCAACCTCGACGTATTACCCAATCACCTGCCACAATTTCCCCTGCGTTCTCTGTCTCTGTACATGTAATAATTGCGGCGTATTCATTCTCTCCCCTGCCGGTCGTCACCCCAATTTCCACATATAAATTCCTCCCAGTGTCCTCCCCCTCCTCTATACGATGGCCTTTGTACCTCACATCTACAACCCAGCCGGCGCTTCTGAAGGTGACTACCCCGTCGTAAGTTCTCTTGTGTTTTTGTTTTCGACCACATCCCAATGATAGATAACCTTCTAGCCTTCATACACGGCCTCCGATGCCAGTCCCCATTATTATACGATCTATTCACCTGTTGATAACCCGCACCCTCACTGGCAATCCGCTGGTCCTACTTATGATGTCTCTTACAATTCCGCGCCGTTGGCCGGCCATATATCTGCCAGACTGTCTTCTCAGGATTCTGAGCTGCCTCTTCATGCTCCCGCTCCCTTGTCTGGACAAGCTTCATCTCTCTTGACCTCTCAGTGCACCAACGGTTATTACATTGCACCCATGGAAACTAACGGGGCATCGATTAATCAATCTCAAATATCACCACCATCATTACCGCCTGCCGTTTGTGAACCATACAAATCAGTGTCCGGCAGGGACCCCAGCGCCACCCGGCGCCCTCCCACCACGTTTCCTACACCTAGCGCAATGCTCACAGAACTTTCAGCCAACGCTCGTCCTCCATCGCTCGTGGTTCAGGCCTCGGAACCAAAGAACGAGACGGCCCGTAAAGCTCGTCGCCGTGCCATGGCTCAGATCATTGGTTTTGAGCCAACAGACCCGTACGCCCGAGCCCCCTGTGCCCCAACTCCCCGCTAATCACTTCTTCTAGTGATGTCATCTCATCCCACGAAAAGAAGAGGCACTATCTCGAATGCCTTGAGTATTATGTCACTTACCTCCACCAGCAACTCAACCTCGTCGGCTGCGAGCCCGTGCGCTTAGAGCGCCCGGCGACTTCTGCTCGTGGCATGAGTAGTCAGTCAATTAGGGTGAGAAATACTGCCACCCACATTTTATTCTCTACATATCGTTGACTACCCTTTCAGACCTTGCTTGTGCACATGGAACATCTTACCCGCCGGCTCAACCAAGAAATGCTAGCTGAGGAACAACGAGTAGGTTTTCGTTCGAGTCAAATGCGCGATAAATGTTGACGCTTGGTACGAGTTCATCCATCTTCGTGGCATTGCTGAGCAACTCCAAGACTCTCATTCAACTGAAGCTTAAATCAAGCCATGTTACGTCCATAGATAACCATATAATATGAGATACGACAACGACAGGCTTCAAGTTGTATTCCAGTAGATTGTGATAGAAAGAGATGGTGTGAGGTGGTAAGTGCTCGTGAGATGATTAAATTAACAACGCCACCTCCATTCAACGAGCGAAAAAGGAGTGCGTCTACTAGGGTGATAGAGCAGATGTAATACAACACGTGAGGTCAAAAAAATACTGCCAGAAGGTCGGGCATGTCAGTAAAGTTCTTTTTCGACAGCTTAGAGAAGCGGAACGAACCATAGGATTACATTCCCCTTCCTTCCTCTTCCAATTGAGTCTCAGCGCCTACGATTCTGTCGTTCCGACGAGTTCAGTTGTCCAACGGAGCCCGCCGGTACAGAATTGCCCTCCAGAGCAGCGGCAATCACTTCAGCAGGCAGATCGATGTGGACACCGTCTGCGTACGTGAATGCATCGAGGGGGGAATAAGCCGGCGGATCACGTCTGCTCAACCGCGCGACAGGACCAAGTTGATCTTCTAATGGAGCAACTTCAGCACCGTGACCAGAGTCCTCTGACCGGCGCTGGGAGCTGCGTGCAGACCGAGAGAGCGACTGCAGGCGAATGTCACGGTTATTTGGGGTGGGTGGGTTCAGCATCGGGCTCATGGGGGAATCAGGTGGCGGGTGTATGGTGACCGCCAACTCGGCCGCGCCTGGCACGGTGTGAGTGAGTGAACGTTGACGCCGATGCGTCGTGAACGGGTTGATCGCACCTGAAGATACACGGACTGGAGAGAGGGATCGGGGAGAATGTGAAGGAGATGATGGTGGGGATGAGTGGTGGTCGGACGCAGGATCGTCCACGTCGTCCTCGGGAGCGGGGGGATTTATACTGAGCCTTTGATACCCCTCGGGTGGCCCTGCCCCGAAGAAACGTGCAACTCTTGATGGTCCTGCGCTTGGAGAGGGACTGCCCTCATCGGACTCTTCCTCGTCAATTGGTGTGATAGGAGGAGGCGGTGTAAGGGGTGAAGGAGCACTCAAGTATGTAGATCGCAGGGGAGTAGTGCCGGGGTTTTTAGGTCGTCGGGAGCGATGATTGCGGTGTGAAGGCGACGAAGTGCTCTGCGGTGTCCCGTCTGCATTCGTTCGCACGCGACCACCAACATCTAGCAAGATACTTCCACGCTCACTGCCGTACGCCGGCGGAGGCGCAAGAGTACCCACGCTCGGTGCCAGGCCCCACTTTTTCACATTTGCCTCAATGAATACAAAGCCGGCCTGGCCGAGATTGACATGGACGCTGCATGGGCCATCAGCACCAATTGTGGGAAAAAGGTTCCATCTACTGAGTCCAACGAAGGCATCTTCCATCTTACGCCCATTGCGTGTGAAGAAGACTGTTCCAGTGCGGGGTCGATAGCCAACGCCCAAAACATCACCCTCCTTGAGTGCAGGTCCAAAGGGAGCGGTTGTAAACGGGTAGTTGTGGGACTTGTCGCCATTTGAATGATAAGCCACGGAGTACCTGCTCAAGCCAGGCAGACGGAACGCAGGGTAGGGCTTGGTAGCTAAACCCACAGACACAGTTGTGCTTTCCGGAAGGTCAAACATCTTGACTTCCCAGTAGTAGACTTCGTTCAATTTGGGGAGCGGTAGATTTGATTGAACACATGAGGAAGACGCGGGGTCAGGAAGGAAAGTAATTTCAGTGCGGGCGTGAACCAACAACGAGTTGACGGTTTCATAGTCCGGCTCGAACGACCAAGCTGAGACGCCTTTCTCTTGAATCGAGAGGAACTGTGATAGCGTGATGTCCGTTGGTAAGGAGTTGGGAGGGTATTGAAGCTGGTAATCTGCAGCGATAGATGAGGAGAGGAGAGAGAGAGAGAGAATGCAGGTACGTACCTTTGGCGCGGTTATACTCCCGCCTAGTGGGTTCAGAGACACCCTCGAGCCAACGGGACTCGACACCTTCGAAGCCGCCGTCGCCCTCGATGAGCTCTTCCCTGCTCATGTCAACAGGACCATCGCGATCAGTAAGGGAAATTCCCCTTCTGCGACGGATGAGAAGCACACAGATTAGGAAAACGAGGAGAAGAAAGAGGAAGGTGGAGAGGACGATGAGCAGGGGAAGGAGGACGAGGAGAGCATCTGGCTGCTGTGAGCCGGGCTGGCCATCGGAAGGGTCGGAGTGAGGGTTGCGGGGGTCGTGGGGGAAGGAGGACATGGAGGAGTATCAGTTACCAAGTCTGCGGCTGAGGCAATTCAGGCAACGGTTCGGCTTCTTCCGCGGCCGCAAGACACAATTGATTCCAAGCAATCTCGACATCGATGGCGACGCTCTCTCCCAGCAATTCCCCCAAGGTCGTCCGCCGTAGAGTCTCCACCAGGCGCCGTGCAGGCTCCCATCTACCCCCCTACCCTTCCCAGGAGTCTCACGATGCTGCTCTCAACGCAATCCGTTTCTTTCTCAAAGCCCACACAGCCTATGATGCCTTTCCTGTCAGCTTCAGATTGATCGTCCTCGACACAAAGTTGAATGTCAAGAAAGCCCTACAATGTCTCCTGCTCAATGGTCTGTGATCTCTTTTCCCTCCTGTCTCAGCAAATTCACGTTTCGCGCAGGTGTTGTCTCCGCGCCTCTGTGGAACAGCGAAAAGTCCAAGTTCGCCGGCATGCTCACCGTTTTAGATATCATACATCTCATTCAATATTATTACCACACTGCAAACTATGATACCGCCAGCGCTGATGTTGAAACCCTCCGACTCGAGGCCTTGCGAGGTAGATCATGTTCGTTGTCTACCGAATTGCCTTGCGTCATCTATCAATCACAGACATCGAGAGAGAGCTTGGAGTTGCTACTCCTCCGCTGCTGAGAGAACACCCGTCCAGCACTCTTTACGATGCTGCTAAGCTCCTGATACAAACACATGCTCGTCGCCTTCCACTGCTCGATAGCGACACTGAAACTGGCCACGAGGTCATTGTTTCGGTGCTTACACAGTACCGTCTTCTCAAGTTCATATCAATCAATGTCCGTCAGGAACTGATATTTTCTTTGCTGTATCCATGTTGATGTTGTTCCCATAGTGCCACAAAGAGTTGCAGCAACTACATCTATCGTTACGCAAACTTAAAATTGGAACATATGTCCATGCCTCATCTCCAGAGAATGTCCCAGAAGGACACAACCCATACTATCCAATAGCCACTGCAAACCTAAACACCCCTGTTTTCGATGTTGTTCATATGTTTTCGGAGCGATCTATTTCTGCCGTTCCCATTATTGATGAAGAGGGCGTGGTCGTCAATCTCTACGAAACTGTTGATGTCATGGTAAGTGCCTTACTGGATACACTAATCTTGTGATGCTGATGCAACTTAGACTCTTGTGCGTTTAGGCGCTTATCAATCACTCGACCTTACCATTTCGGAGGCTTTGAAGCAGCGCTCACCGGACTTTCCAGGCGTCGTCATTTGTACAGCGTCGGATTCTCTGGGTACGCTACTTCAACTGATTAAGAAGCGGCGTGTACATCGTCTTGTCGTCGTCGAGGGCGAGGTACGTTTGATTCTTTGCCTTGCTTCTACTCTGAGTTGAAGTTTTTTCAAGGAGGAAGATAAAAAGGGCGGTAAAAAAGGACGGCTCTTGGGTATCATCACTCTGAGTGACGTTCTGCGCTATGTCATCGGTGAATCTGGAATTGGTGAAGGCGTGGAACAAGCAGAGCAGAAAGTTGAGGACGTTGGATCTTCGTAAGGTTGGAATTGCACTCTACTTTCCATCTAGACTGCCATATCTCCCGGGATATTTGCTTTGTGTACTGCTAGACCCTGTAGTTGGACCATGATGTGCATTTATATGTAGGATAATCGTTGTATTATTTATGTAGGTAACTGTTGACCTTCTTTTCAACTTTAGAGCCTTTTGCTTCCGCACTTCGATCATGGTTTGGCCACTCACATTACAACGCACAGTAGTTCTGAAGAAAATTATTCGTGCCCCAACCAAGAAAGTTTTGGCTCTTTTACAGAACCCCAATGTGCTTTTTGCCACAAGCCCCATCATAACCAATGTAACTCCGGATTCTTTGGAACCTTCCAATTCGTGGTACACTGTTACAGACGCTATATCCATTGCAGGGCTATTCAGCTTTCAGACCAAGTTCAAATGCAGACTAGACTTGGTCGAAGACGGAGTGGATACGGAAGTGGTTGCTGCTGCAGGCACTAGACTGAAGGGGCGTTACAGAGCTAGACCTATCGAGGCCGAAGTCACTGAGCTCAGCGATGAAGCAGTCATAGAAGTCAGTCTACTTCTTTTTATGACTAGTACTCAGCTACTCACTTTTTTGTATTGTATTGTACTAGAGCGTTTTCTGTGTGCTTCCCTATGTCTTGAGTACCTTCACAGCAGCTCACAAATCTGGTCTAGAAGTATTGGCGGCCAAGGCAGAAAATCGTACCAGTTGGTCACTCTTATCTTCCCATAGTCCAAACTGAAGGTATACTAGTAAAACCCAGGTCAAAAGATACCCCCCCTTGGCCTCACATCCTCTGGTTTCATTTCTGCCCGAATGTTTGCCATGGTCATGCTGATAGCGGCCATTATCTGCTGTCTGGTTTCTGCCTATACTATACCTATGTCCTTGGTAATTGTTGGAACGCTCTCCTTTTTGTATTGGTCAACTATCGGCCCTGATCCTTACGGCCTGTTCCATCTATCCTTAAACAAGTTGCCTGGGGAAGATGCGGATTCACCCCCAAAGACAGAGTGGCTCAACATGGGTTTCTGGAAGGTAGGATGCTTTTGCCAAATCTGCTGCCAATGGATTGAATACTTAGGGTAATCCAGGATACAAATGTTTTTCCTCAAGCTTGCCAAGGTAGTCGAGCTTGATGAAGAAGCGGTCTGTGCTAACGCCCGCACAGCTCTCTGTTTCAAGTTGATTTATGCAGCCCAATGTCAGAATGGTGACCGGATCCTTGGTACGTTCTTCATCAATGTCAATGTCATCTACCCTAACTGGCATCCACAGATGTTGGCCATGGAACAGGAGATTCTCTCATCGTTCTCCTGTCTCAACCAGCCGGTCAGCGGCCATCTGCCGTTACAGGCATCACAAGCCTTCCTGTGCACCATGACCGCTCGCGAGCAAGGGTTAACAGGCTGCTATGTTCCTTGCCAAATCCCTCACCTCAAGTAGATCTTTACCTAGGTGACGCTGTTTGCCAACAGTCTCAGGCTACCCACCCTCTTGATTCCAAGTCATCGCTCACATCGTTTGACCGGATCCTCGCGCTTGATTGCGCCTACCATTTCCACACGAGGCTAGATTTCTTACGACAAGGTCATCTGAAGCTTGTACCAGGGGGTCGGATTGCTCTGGCAGATATTTGCTTCGATGCAAAAATGCTTCAGAGCCGTCGACTGTGGTTTCTGTCCTCTGTTTTTAGGCTCATGCCGAGACACAACATGGTATCGGCTGAAGGGTATGTCACACAGATGAGGGATATAGGGTATGTGGATGTGAAATTGGAAGACGTCACAGAGGAAGTATTCCCTGGCTTTGTACGATTTCTGAAATCGCGGGGAATGGGTTGGAGAATGTTTGGGACCATAGTCGAATGGTACAGTAAGGCGGGGGCACGTTTTGTCATAGTCAGTGGCTGCCGTCAGAAGTGCTGTTAGCTTGCATCCGCCGTGGTCTAAAAATTGCTTGACAATCAGGGCAGTACTAGCTGTGGGACAATCACAAGTTCTGCAAGTCTCCTGATCGACGCTCAGGCTTTTGTTTCCTTACTTTGATCATGATTTGGCCGCTCACCTTACGGCGCACAGTACTGTTGAAAAAGACTATACATGCCCCAGCTGAAACCGTCTTGGCTCTTTTACACGACCCCGATGTGCTTTTTGCTCTAAGTCCTTTCGTAGCCCATGTGGCTCCAGATCAGGATTCTTCCAGCTCGTACACGTTCACGGAAACCTTATCCTTGGCAGGATTATTCACTTTTCACGCAACTTCCAAATGTCATGTCGATTCACTTGAAAACGGAGTGGATTGTACAGTTGTTGCTGGTTTCGGCACGAGGTTGAAGGTGTGCTACAGAGTCAAGCCTCTTGAGGGTGGAGCGACCGAGGTTAGCGAGGACTCAATCGTAGAGGTCAATCGCTTTCTTTTTTGCAATTTATTCGCTAATTCATGAAGTTGGTTCAGAGTGTCTTCCTCACTCTTCCCTATGTTTTGAAGACCTTCACGGTCGCTCATAGATCTATTCTTGAAGCATTGGCTGTCAGAGCAGAGGATCGTACCCGTCAGTTACTAGCAGTCCTTGAAGTATTTCTGATACGGTCTTGACTAAGCATGCATAGATCTCGGTCAATGAATAGTCAGAACAGTAGCGGGAGTAACAGTGGAAGTTGTTGAAGCCGGCCCGAGAGCCTCTAGTAGCTGCGATCAAAAGTGATCGGACCCTTGTTTAGTTTATACTATGACGGCCATCCAGGCAGTGTACATTCGTGGACACGAGGAGCGGTCCGCCCCCAAGCCACACACTGTCTATCGTATAGAAATACAAGCCCATGTAAGATCATGGCAAATGTGGCGACGTTACTCTGAATTCGACGATTTACACACCGAACTCACCAAAGCCGTCGGTTTCCCACCTCCAGCACCCCTCCCACCAAAACATAAATTTGCCTTCATCCGATCTCGCACAGACACCAAACTTCTTGAGGAGAGGCGCTCAGGGCTTGAGAATTATCTTCGGGCCATTCTCAGTGCCAAAGAAGATCAGTGGCGGGAGAGCTTTCCATTCAAAGACTTTCTTGGAGTTCCTGTCAGTAGACAGGGCGTTGGGCCGCCCACCCAATTCACAGCGTCCACTTGGCTTGACGAGCACGTAGAACTGCAGACACGTATACGGGCCGTACGTGCAGATATCAACAAACGTGACGCACTATCAGATTGTGGCGACATTGCAGGTTCACATGCGGCCAATGTCGCCGCCAAGGCTAAACTTGCCGGGCTTTCCACACGAATATCGACACTGGAAAAGGGGCTGGAAGAGCTTGGTCTGTCAGGGATGAGCGAAGGGGAGCTACAACGACGCACAGACATAGTCGCACGACTGCGAGATGACCACGAGAAGCTCACGCGGATGGTGACGGTTGCGCGGCAGACCTCGCGACCCTCTGCTGGGACATCGAATGCGCCTGTCCCCGAATCAGATCGGGAAGCGCTGCTAGGTACAAATGTGTTCAAGCCAGTTACGAGGGTCTTTGGTGCACAACCCAAGGAGACGGAACAAACTCGGCCCCTGGACAATCATGGAATCTTTACGATGCAGCAAGTGCAGATGCAAGAACAGGACCAGCAACTTGCCGAGTTATCGACAATCCTTCAGCGACAGAAACAGCTGGGTATAGCCATCAACAATGAGATCGGGACCCAAATTGAACTCTTGGACGATTTGTCGAGCGAAGTGGATAGGGTTGGAGGGAAGCTAACGGCTACAAACCGGCAATTGAATAGACTTGGTTAATGGACTAGGGAGCAATAGTTGACACTTTATGCGGGAGGGGTAATATTGCTATGCACTATGATGATGTATGGTTACATTAGAGGTCGTAATGATAAATGGTAAATCTAAAAATGGATATCGAGAGGTCAAGGGTGCTTCAAAAGCTTCCCAATGCCCTGGAATCCAGATAATCAGCGGTGACGAACAGCTACTTTCAAAGTAGAACTAACCTCAAAGCATGCAATCATAATGCCACAAGCAGGGGCGATCTTTGCTATTCGAGGCATGATTCCTGCAAAAAGGGCAGAAGCTCCCTCTGTCCGGATTATGCCTAGTAGAAAAGGTATAGAAGACGTAACATGGCTGGAGGAAGGAGCCATAACCAAAGCTTGGCGTCGTGTTTTGAGAACATCGAAGGGGGAGGTTATTAGGGCGGCAGAAGTCCCGCTGACGGCGCCACAGATAAAGGCAATCCATGCTCCGTCCCGTCCGTGTCGGCCAAATTCCCTTTTCCACGCCTCATAACTGGCCCAGTATATGCCAGAGAAGGGCACGTCACGCCAGAGCGTTGGACCAAGTCCCCGCCAGAGACTGAGGAGGCCTCGGGTGTTCACGAGTGCACGGACCGAGGTAAGAACAGAACGGAGAGTATTTGGGTTTTGAGGTGAGCGAGGAGTAGACTGCAAGTTGGTGCGTATTAGTTCTAGGGGGGAAACAATGGAGGTTATAGCGGAGCGTGCAATGATCCCGGCAAATAAAGGGATGGTAGGTTCATGAGGGAGAATGGGTGGAAGAACGACGTTAAGGAGATGATCGTAAGTCAGAATGTATGACGTCGACGACGGCACACCAATGAATCTGATGAAAAGTCAGACCAGATACACAGGAGGCATTGGGAGACGCACAATGAAGTACCAGCCCCTTTCCACAGGCCACGGACACCTTCGACACGCCAGACATGCCGCACAGCGTCCGCAAAGCCGTTCACACGCTCAGTCCTAAACATCCCATGGTCCCATACGCACACGACCTCTGTGGCGATCGGACGAGCGAGCGATGACAAGTTGCGAACGCATAGTGCCCCCTTTGTTGGTTGACAACATGTATTAGACGGAGGGCGAGGGAAAAGCACCTTGGGTTCGATGGGTTGGGTTTGGAGCCGGGTCTTGACCACATCGAACGGCGTCACTAAAAATCGCGCAAAATTAGAGACAAAGGAGAGATAGGTGCGTACTCACTGGTCAGTGCTGTGACGGTCGAGCCGGTCGCCGCCGCAACGACCTTTGCATGAAATGCATCCATGCGCCCCAACTGTAAGCCAACTGTAAGCGGTGAAAAAGAAAGCAAGTCACGTTAGTGGTGATTATCTGATAACAGGTCGAATCTCCGATCACGTGCGGGGAAATTGTTGACAAAAATGCTTGATCACCAATGAAGACAGCAAACAGGACGTCTCTGCCACAACCAGCCATATAATCATTATTTGCCTCTTTGTTTCTTTTTTTGTTGTCCGTCCTTCCGTCGTACTTTGCAGCTTTTCCCTCTAATTCCACTTTCCAATGGCTTCCACTCTCACTGGTGCCGCCCTCCAAGCCTCGAGAGCCGCGCTCTCTGCTGCCTTGGCCGATCAGCCCCCATCTACAGCGACCGACGAGAACCTCGAGCCCGGGGAGATTCAAGAAGTCGATATGGTTTCTCAGGCGGAAACCATTCGCACCGTCTTCAGCGACCCTACCAATTTCAATGTCAAAGTGCGTCTATGTTGCCGTGTATGCTGTCATGTGCTTATTCTGGGGTTTACAGCATCCTCTCTACTCCCCTTGGACTCTCTGGTTTGACTCTCCTGCTACAAAAGGCCGTAATCTCCCCCAAACTCCCGTGTCTGCATTCCCGCAAACCCCACTTCCGCCAACCCCAAGTGTTGCTGCCGCTGCCCAAGGATGGATGGAAGACATCAAGCGCGTTATCAGTTTCGACAGCGTCGAAGAATTCTGGGGGTTAGTTGATATGTATCGATTTTTTTTCTTCCTCTGCTTATCATATGGTGCTAGCCTCTACAATAACATAATACCACCGTCGCAGCTGCCGCAAAAGGCCAATTACTATTTATTCAAGGTTGGGATCTAGCATGATCTGTATTATATGAGACTCCCTCACATTGCAGTGCAGGAGGGCATCATCCCGGCCTGGGAAGATGAAGCCAACAAGAACGGAGGAAAATGGAGTATTCAGTTGCCTCGAGACAAGAACAGGAATAATGTGGATAAGATGTGGCTGTACACAGTACGTATGGAATTCAAATAGGGATGTCAAGTGCTAATGGCTGCGCAGATGCTTGCTGCGATTGGAGAAACATTTGACCCGTCGCCAGTAATCTCAGATGGCCCCGGAAAGGCAGCGAGGTCGTTGATCACGGGCGTGATTGTTTCGACGCGCCCGCAGTTCTACCGGCTTTCGATCTGGACACGGCTTGCACCGTCGGGTGAGGAAGATGCGTTGCGGGAGCGGATTGAGGGAGTCGGGCGGCATTTCAAGACGAGCGTGCTTGGGTTCCAGGAGGGGCAGAAGCTGGGAGGACCGCTGGCGACGGAAGTGGAGTTCCTGTCGCACAAAGACTCTGAGAGAAAGGGCAAGTCGGCGAAAAAGATCATTGTGTAGGGTAGCACAGCCACATGTGTACATGACGCCACGAGTATATAATCAGCGCTTGCAGCCTTGCACTCAAGTCAGTCTCCATGCCTGGCTTTCTCTCCTCCCTCGCCGACAAGGCCCAGTCTGCCATCAACGCCACCCCTCTCGCCCACCGCCCCGCAACCCCAGACGCAGAACACAAGTCCCACACTCTCGGCGCAATCTCCAACCAGCTCCGTGTCTTTGGCCAGCAGTATGCGTGCGTCGTCTTCTCCATCTCCCGATCCATCCCACTCACCCCTTCCCAGCTCCACCTCTCCTGTCCAGAAGATCATCACCATCGAAAAGAGTGTCGCGATCGACTTTGAAAGCATTGCTCGTGATGCCAAGTCCCAGAGCAAGGAGCTCTACACCTGGGGTCAGGCCGAGCCCGAAGATCTCATGGATGGTCAATCATGTCCGATCGTTTCATCTGTGCACCGTTCTCATAAGCATCCTTATAGTTACCGACAGGCTTGCCTATATCAATTTTGTTCAAGGTTCCCTTGCGAGCTCGTTGGCTAGCAAGCTCGATGCCGCTCGCGCCCCACTCAAAGCGCTCCGCGATGCAGAGACTGCTATTGCTCCGCGCCGCAACTTACGTGCCAGTCTTCAATCTCAGCTCGCTCGAGTAGAGCATGACCAGCAAAGGGGCTACGAAAAGAAGATCGTCGAACTCAAGGAGCAGCTCCACAAGGCAGAGCTTGATGACCAACCCCAAGAGAAAGAGATTGAACTCTTGAAGCGCAAGGCTGTTTGCGAGAGCGAGAAACTCAAATGGGAAGCTTTCAGAGAGGTGCTCACATTGTGTCTTGATGCCACATCCGATACTTACAGATGTTGAATAGTACGGTGAAAAACTGGTTCTTCTGTCGCAGGCGTCGGCTCCGATCATTGGAGCCTTACCTACCCTTCCTCCCACTTCTGATCAGCCGTACACCGGGGCTCAAACGACCGGAGCAGCCCGTGCTTCCCTCCAACGTGCTCATGATAATTACAAGACCGGTCATATCAACCTCCCAGCCCAACTGAGTGATATTCACAGGTCGGACACGCGCAGCTTTGGCGAAAGCCACGCAGATGAGCTTTCGAGTATCAACTCAGATGTCACACACATTTCCAGTCCAGCATTTGCACCTTCCACACCCCCAAGCGACTACAAGTCACACAGTGCACAGCCCCCTCCTCCTTTCAAGCCATCGGAGGCCCATGGTGCCGATAAGGCAACTTCTTCACCTCCCATTAATCCTGCCGCCCTAAATCAGAACCCAACGCCTATTCCGGTGACGGGCCCGGCCAGTACTACCTTGCCTATATCAATTCCAGGATCTTCAGCTTCATCCAGTGCGCTCGCCCCTGTCACTCCAACACTGGCGGAGACGGGCGTTCCTGTGTCAGCTGGTACTGGGGGACCAGGGCCTGCTAGCGGTTCGCTTCATGACATTCGAAGGGTAGCATCAAACGCCCGTCCTCGTGATGAAGCGGCACCCATCTACGGCCAGCTTCCAACCGAATCGTCTGGGTCCTCTTTGCCAGCGGCAGAGGAAAAACGGAGACTTGAAGCTACCTACTCTCAGCCACCTGCTTCAGAGGCACCACTGGTTCCAGGCACTGCCTCGACCTCTCACTTTGAGAGTGCTGAGGACGAGAAGAAGCGTTTTGAACGAGAAGAAAGGGAACGCATCTTAAATTTGGGATCGAGTACCCACAAAGATACAAAGGATCAGGATGACTTGCCACCCTCTTACCAGGATTTGTGATACCCCGTTCGTGTTATTCCTGAATGGACGATCTGCCACAGAAGCTCTTTTTTTACTAATCAAATTCAAATTCACTCCATCTTCCATTCAAGACGTCCTTCCATCCTTCTATGTATGATGTTATACAGAATTAGTAGTGTGATACAGTTTGAATTTTACAAGCGAAAGTATCCAAGGATTGTCAATATTAGTTTAGTTTCTAGAAGCTGTCCGGAACCAGCCACAGCTTATCTGGATGTCTGTTTTCCAGTATCCATTATGACCGTGAGCGCCGTGCCCGTCGCTCTGGGGGCATGTAATCTGTCCGATCAGGTGGGACAACCACTCGGCCAGGCTGTGGCGCATAATGATCACGATGATGCACACGACGAAGCAAAAAGGCTTACGCACCTCGTAGCATGCATGCTGTTTCATCTCCCAGTTCACTTTATAGTCAATCTCAGCTTCCCAAGATGCCACTGCATGTCGCCGACCCCTATGCTCGCTACTTCTCCTTGTCTTCACCTTCTCAGGCTCCTTCGGCAATATAATCTCATCCACGACTCTCGGCTTCTCCACCGCGCCCGACTCCTCGGACTCCGGCGGTGTCGTTTTCAACCACCCCCACTCCCGTATCTTCCTTCGTGGCCACCGGCCAAACGCCAGCCATAGAATAAGAATTACGAATGCCAACCCGACCACCATTCCAACCCCAATGTATCGGTGAGGTCCTGGCTTGTTAGCATAGCCCTGAGGACCTTCGTCTCCCTGCGAGTTGTCCTTTCCTACAGGGTCGGAGCCAACGATTGTCATCGTAAGGACGGGGACGTGGGGCTGTAGTTAAAGCCGAGTCTGCAGAAGCTGGGGGTCTCGTCTAGGATACTACGGTGTGTCCGAGTGGCCGTAGCAGTAGTAGCATACAGTAGGGCAGAGGGGGGATCAGAGTATCAACTTCTCAGGCGTACGTATATATATGCAACCAAGCATGTAACGAATAACGCTTTCAATCTAAACTAATTTCGTTCGGTTAGGTCAAACGGGGTATCGGACTTCTTTTCGGTTGCGACTACAGCTCCATCATTTTGCAAGACACACTCCACCCTGATTTCAATTCAACACTTCACAATAACTCATAATATGATGACTACAACAGTACTATCAATTCCTTATTCCTTGTCTTCTAAAGTTCTAGGGATCCAACCGCTTCGGGTCACGCGGGAACAACGATGCACGTCGGATGTTGTTCAACTTTAGGAAAAGCATCACAACACGCTCTAACCCAATTCCGCCGCCACCATGGGGTGCACATCCCATCCGGAACGCATCGACATAGCTCTTCATGCTATCAGGGTCAACACCCTTGCTCCGCATTTTCTCAATAAGCAGTTTGGGGTCGTGAATACGCTGAGCACCTGACAGGATTTCTTCACCGCGCATGAAGAAGTCGTATGAATTGGATACGGTCTTAGGGATTGAATGAGTTAGTTACAAAGGTATCCACAAAAACTTTATTGAGACGTACAGGGTCCTCAGGATCGGGCATCGTGTAGAATGGCCGTATTTCCATAGGGAATTTGTCAATGATGAAATAGTCAGTGTCGTATTTAGCCTTAACAAGACGCCCCAGTCTCTTCTCATTTTCGGTGCTATGAAGAATCAATTGTCTCGGTCTTATTATACTATCTGGAACACGACTCACTTCATATCATCAGTGATGCCAATTTCCACGCCGTCGTCAATAAGCATTTGGACAGCCTCCCTATGAGTCAAGCGCAGGGTTCCTTCTGGGCCCTCTCTCCACTTGAATTCTTCGGCAGGGAATTGCTTTCGTACAGTCTCAATCTCGTGTTGAAATTTGTCCTTGAGACCGCGGAAAATGCTCAAGAAGAGTCCGTCAAGGGTCTCCATGACCTCGTGGTAATGTTCCTCGATGGCCATCTCCAAGTCAAGTCCAATAAACTCGGTCATATGCCGATAGGTATTTGAATCTTCGGCACGAAAAACGGGACCAATCTCGTAAACACGCTCGAAATCAGCAGCAATTGCCATTTGTTTAGCCAGCTGCGGAGATTGGGCGAGATACGCATTGCCTATAAATGTTGTTACTATTACCTCCAAATCAAATGGCAACAACGTCAACGCACCTTTGAAATAGCTGACTTTGAAGACTGATGCCCCGGATTCGGTAGCAGCACCCTGTAGTTTAGGGCTGTGAATCTCAATGAATCCGTGTTTGCTTAGATAGTCGCGGAACAAGTCTCCGATCGCGGCCTGTATCCTGAAGACTGCTTGATTAGTTTGTGTCTACTGTGCATTCAGTCAACGGGTTCGATGGTGATGTGATGACATAGGCTCACACGAAGATCAACGACCCTATTGTTTAGCCGAGTGTCGATCAGAACACGATTGAACTGATTCTCGGAAGATTCGATCTCAGCTTCTGGCCGGGAGGCGTCCTCGAGGGAGAAAGGCAAACGACCATCGATTCCAGAGATAAGATGGATCTTTATTATTCGAGGTCAAGGTCAGTTGTTTAATGGGATATCAATGCACGGGCCTCACCTGTTTGACATCGATCTCGACATCACTGACAGTAGCACCTTGGATGGGGGTGGGGCTCTTCTTGACAAGACCTTCAACAAGAACAATGCTTTCATCCGCTAATCCTGAAGCCCATTTGACCATTTGTTTCGATATTTTTTCAGAGTCGACCATCAGGACGGCCTGGACAGAATGAGTGCGTTGACGTAGATTTAAAAAGAGTAGTTTGCTGCTTTTTGCCCGGGAGGTCTGAACGCGAGCACGAATGAGGACAGTTTCTCCATCACGAGATGACAAGGTCGAGATCTGAGACCGTTCGCGGCGAGGGCGGGATTGCGATTGATGGAGAGGCAAGACACCGTAGGACTCGGTGGAATAGTCCTGCTGGGTGTGTCAAACCTAGGAACGGCAAAATCGTCTGGTTTTCAAAAACTGACAACTTCATTTGCAGCCTGCTGTTGAGCAATCTCGGCCTGCTTGGCTGCTTTCTCTGCGGCCTTTCTCTCTTTCTCTGCGGCCTTGGCGCGTTTCTTTAACTCGCTTTTGGAGGGGCCAGCTGGCCTATAAATCGTGTCAAGACCGATCGACACATGCAGCTGGTTAAAAACTCACTGCTCTGGGACAGCGCCTGGGTTTGGGTCGGCCATTGGAGGTAGATGGTGGAATCAGAAGGAGTCAGGAATGTTTGTAAAATCCGGCAGCTGATGAGATAAGCCCTAATCTAAGGTTAGGTGCGGGCCGGAGTTTGGTAGGTCAGTTTTTGCCGCTAGCAGCTGCCAGCGTTTCGTCTTTCTCCTTCACCGCCGCATTTTGATAATGCTTTCTACGGCTCTCTCTCGTCGTACTGCCGCCCGTGTAAACGCCAATGCCCTGCGCTCTCTTTCTGTATGGTCCGCTGTCAAGGCCGGCCCCCCCGATCCCATTCTTGGTGCGGAAAGAGTGTTCGGGTTGGGCGAATGTCTGACATTATCTCTCCAGGTGTGACTGAGGCGTTCAAGGCCGACCAGAACCCCCGTAAAATAAACCTCGGTGTCGGTGCCTACCGTGACGGCAACGGCAAGCCTTACGTGCTTCCCAGTGTGAAGAAGGTCTGTCCTGACTGGCAGGTATTTCAGAACGTGTCCGATTGCTCAAACCATCTTCAATAGGCTGAGGAGATTGTCGCTTTGTCCAAGCCTGACAAAGAGTACCTGCCTATCACTGGCCTCGCTGACTTCACCAAGAGGGCCGCCTTGTTGGCTTATGGCGCTGACAGTGCACCTCTTAAGGATGGTGCTGTACGTTCTTTGCTTTGGCTCTTGAGTTGATGCTCACCTCCGACTAGATCTCCATCACCCAGTCGATATCTGGCACTGGTGCTCTTCGCATTGGTGGAGCATTCCTTGCTCGTCATTACCCCCATTCTAAAATCATCTATCTTCCCGTCCCTTCGTGGGGAAATCATACTCCAATCTTCGCGGACTCTGGCCTTGAAGTTCGTGGCTACCGTTATTTCGACAAGAAGACTGTTGGTCTTGACTTTGAGGGCCTTAAGGCTGACTTGAGGGTTCGTTTTTCTGAAAGTACGAGATTTGGTATAAATTGACTCTCGTCGTAGGCTGCTCCGGAGCAGTCCATCGTCCTTTTGCACGCATGTGCCCACAACCCAACTGGCGTCGATCCTACCCCGGCCCAATGGGCTGAGATTTCCGACATTGTAAAGGAGAAGAAACTGTTCCCCTTCTTTGATATGGCCTACCAAGGCTTTGCTTCTGGCGATACCGCCCGTGACGCATTTGCTGTGCGTCACTTCGTCTCCCAAGGACACCAAATTTCCCTTGCACAGTCCTTCGCCAAAAACATGGGTCTTTACGGTGAACGTGTTGGTGCCTTTTCTTTGGTCACTGCCGATCCCGCAGAAAAGGCCCGGGTCGACAGCCAACTGAAGATCATCATTCGTCCGATGTACTCTAATCCGCCCGTCAACGGGGCCCGTATTGCCAGCGCGATTCTTGGTGACGCGGCCCTGTATTCGCAGTGGGAGGGTGAAGTCAAGGGAATGGCTGACAGAATCATTTCAATGCGCGAGAAGTTGTACAATGCATTGACCCATGACTTGAAAACTCCTGGCGAGTGGGGCCACATCAAGAGCCAAATCGGGATGTTCAGGTATGTGCTGTTACTAGACCCCTTCGAGTGTCATCGTTAAAACCCCATTTAGCTTCACTGGTCTGGCTCCGGAACACACTAAGGTTCTGGCAGAAAAGGCGCACATCTACATGACCTCGAATGGCCGTATCTCTATGGCTGGATTGAATGACAGCAACATCGAGTATTTCGCCGAGAGTGTTGATGCAGCCGTAAAGGGCAAATTGTAGGGACTCTTCTTACGAGATGCCACATTTACTGGCTATGTGGAATAGACATGGAATAATAATTGGACTATGTGACACATCAGTGTCACAAGAACGACGCGACATGAACTTAACTTACGGCGCGTTTTGACTGCCTTCGATGAGCAGTCTTGAGGCCAATACTGAGCCCGTCCCTCGAAGCCCGTCGCCAGTCGTCCCAGGCGCTTGGCCGTCGTCTGCTCCCAACTTCCTCCATCATAGATCTAATACGTTTCCTGCTGTCTCTTCACATAGCTTGCTCTCAGCCAGCTCCCTGCATCTTGATCACGTCCGCCGTTTCCAGAAACGCCTGTCTCAAACTCTTTTTAAGACCGTGGAACGCGCTGATACGATTGTGCCACATTCAGCAGACCATCTCAGTTTGAGCGACAGCATTTCGATCCCATCCCATGGTTCGGGCTTGACCAGATCCACCCAGGCAAGTCTCGCACGTGAAATATCATACAGAAGATACTAAGAATCTGTAGCTTGACACCAACACATCCCTTTCAATGCTTGGGGTGCGTCATTATATGACTCGTCTCACCCCCTTTCCCTCTAAATGCCTTCTGCAGGACACCTCAATAAATTTATCTTGTTCAACCCCAGCCAAGGGACCAGTCGCATTTTCCAGGTATGAAAATGTGGAAGACAGCACTCAACCTGCTTCTGTTGGCAGTGAACCTCGCATATATGATGCCGCCAGTGATTCTATCAGCAAGACATTTCCCTCGGCTTCAGGTTACGATTATGCAGGATCTCCACCAGCATCCCCCATGTATTCGACGCAAAATGCAAACCATCATCATCCGTCACGTATTAATCTCCCTGCATCCCTTTCTCGTTCTTCATGGTCTTCTCATCCATCCCCCGACCCCGTTTCGCCCATTTCTTTTTCATCTCCGACTTCGTCCAACAACCCTCTTCCCTGTCGACGCTCATACCATGAACAGATATACTGCCCTTCTCTGGAATTTTCATTTTCTCCCTCTTGGGAAACTTCCTTTGATACTCAAACCAGCGATCTTGGCCCACTGCGCGTTGACTCTGGTTCACAGTTTATCTGGCCCGAACCGATGCTGAATCCTAGTCAATCTCAACCTTTCAACACTTTCAATCTGCACAACAATAACGATTCCTCTACTGAGCTGGAAGTGCCTACTATCCCTATGTTGACAACCTTGTCATTACCGGGGAGTCTTGACTCGACTCTGGACATCAGTCGCCGCAATTCCCCGGGACATCGTCATGGACAGGATAACTCATGCATTCAAGATTCCTCGCTGTCATCTTCACCTCCGAGCGTTTCAGAAGTCACCGGTACAGCTGATATACGTGTTTTAGAGTTCCCCTCCCCTCCCCTCACGCTTTCTCCCTTCATTACAGCCCCGCCACCAGAGTCGCCCATAATTGACCTTGCTATTGCCGATTCCAGCACAGTCGAGTATGCTTCTGCAGTAGTATCGTCGTCCTGGGGACCCGATATTTCCATCCGCCCCGACTATCCGATGGCCAACATTCTGCCCAGTGTGTCGTCGCATTCTGCTTCCGAAACATCTCGGGATCCAGGGCTTCACCAGGAATCAACGGGAAAGACCAAGCCCTCAGTAATCGTAACCAGGTTCAAAACGTTGGGAAGAAGAATAAAGAAGCTTCTCTTTCTTTTTCCAAACACTAAAGAGAGATCTCAAGATGGTCTCCTAAATCGCTATTCTTCGACCCCGTTCAATGATATTCGTGATGCATCGGCGGAAGCTGTCTTGCAAAGGGAGTATTCCTCAATGGGGGTGGAAGGCAACCATCTGTTACCGTGGCCTCCAGGTTTGCCCGTATGTCCCATGACGATTTTACTCTCGACCACGAGCTGACAGGCCCTCAGAGCTGCCCCACTCGAAGAAGACCTGCTGCGCCCGAAACGTCCACTTCAAACTCAGTTTCCTCGCGTCGTAGTCAAAAATTGACGAGCCCTCCAGTCATCAGGATCACATCTTCCAGTTGCTCATACCGGACACCAATAACCCATATCCCAGATGAACATACAAACGATCTTAGCCCTCCTGAAGATAGTGTGAGGACGCTCGAAATTGAAGCTCGACCAAAGACACTCGAGGAAATCAAATCAAAACGAAGACTCTCCCTCTCCATCTTGTCAAACACTGGTCCTTCGGCTTCTCAGCACAGTTCGTCCATTGTCGCAGTCGCCCACACTCGTCAACGACCAAGATCTGCTATCGTCTTTCCTGCCGCTAGTACATCTTCCATTTCAGGCGGCGCCACATCAAACGACATTCACGGCCTCGGGTCTCTCCTCTCAAATCCTACTATAAATGGTACCCTTGGAGACGAAATGCCTGTGGAGCTGACTGGGACATCTATCCCTGGGACGTTTCCTGCACAGTCGACTAGCGTGAAGCGAGAGAGGAAACATCGACGTTTTTCATTACCCGCTCTCTCCCATTTGACTAAATTCGCATGATAGTTCAAATAGCAATTGATGTATTTTTTCTCTCAGACGTAATACAAGCTTAACGAATTTATATATCCAGATCCTCGTCAGGATCATCGTCGTCGATGTCGTCCGCAGAATCTGGATCATAGAATATCGCAGCTGTGGTACTGCGATTTCCTCTGTTCGTAGGGTTACCTATGACGAATCCTTCGAGATCAGGTAACCAGTGAGCACGGAAACACTTGCTCACCTTCATGCGCATATGGAAGAGGGACTTGAGCACGCGATTCTTGCTGAGACGGTGTGAGGCTCAAGTTGAACGAAATGTTTTTTGTCGGATCAGGATCAGCCTAATTCGAATGAATGGAATGAATGAGTTATCGTGCAGTAAAATCTTGAAACACCTCACCTCAGCAATAGCCTTCTTGGTCCACACTCCTTTCAAATTTTCTAGTTTCATGAGATCACAGGGTCCGGCTGTCACAGACCAACCCTCGAGTGTTCTTTCAAGTCCACGTTTTCTACCTTCCCCACCCCTGATAAGTATTTCGATGACGATTTCGGCTGCCCCTCCACTGCCCTCTCCATGAGAGTTGGTTCCATACACAAGACGTTCAACATCGTGGGTACGTTCGCTCAGGGGAAGGAAGACGTTCCAGAACTTATCTTTAAGAGTAGAAGGGGGAGGTGGTGTGAGATAATCTTTTGCAAGGTATGTAAGAAGGACGATAGGATGGGCCACCAATTGCACAAGGGATGGTGAAAACGTCGGTTGGATGAGGAGAGGTATTAGCTGAGATGGACGTATTGCATGTAATATTAGACGAGAAGGGCCTGCTTGACCGGTGAGCAGATGTTAGGTAGATGGATCAAATGAAGGAAGTACTTGGGCGTGCCCGAACGAGACTGAGCAAATCGGAAAGAAACCTGTACGTCTCGGATATAGAACCTATGTCTGAACAGAGGATGTCCGCAGAGTCGATGATAATTTGGATAGAACCCGGAGGAGCTGAGCAAGAGAGTCAAGAATAAAGCAGATAGCTTGATAGACCCTCTTACCTTCCTCCACAGCACTGAGGATCTTCAGTCGTGGATCAGACCAATCACTAGCATAGTCAGGTACAGATCCAATCCAGTCAAACACCCGAACGTTCTCGTCTGTGGACGAAACATCTCCTAGGAGGTCTACCGGCTGATAGATGAACGAGAACAACAAAGTGCGGTTCTGACGCGTCTCAAGATTGTTTGTCAGAATTTGACGGAGAAGCGGTATGCCTGACTGAGCCAGGGAGGATTGAAGAAGGACAAAAGGTTGTTGAGACCACAAGGAGTCGCTGAAGAATGATGATGAAAGTAGTACCATAACAACTTGCCGCGATGAAGAACGTGATTGGTCATTGCAAGGTCAACTCTCGATTGGCTTTGGCTAGTAAGAATACAGTCTACTTGTTTTTTTTCTCCCACTCCTCCCGAGACAAGGATCTCCTCCCAAGCTGCCAACCGAACACTCCAATTCTCTGCGTATTTTCTTCAAGAATGAAGGACGCGTTTCGGAGGCAATTGCGAATGTAAGGTATGAGCTGAGAGTCATAGGCGTTGACAACTTTCAATGCAGGTTCAGCATCGAAAGCCATTCGTAGCGCATGGTTGAGTAAATCTTCCTGAATCCCTGAGCTTCGATATACCTCGTCAACGTAGAAATGTCTGATGATCGCGGAGGCGGGGGATTTGTCGAATAGCTTCTTTCCGTTTTTGGAGACTATTTCAGAATTAGCATCGAGTGCGATGAGGCCAACAAAGAGGTCGCCAAATTCGCAAATCCACAATCCGGAGGCGGGATGGCGTGAATAATACGTGAGCATGTCGTTCATGTCAGGACCACGAAGCGCCTCCTGTGTTGCCTGTTCGAATTCCGGGCGATTGAGCCTGAAGCATGTTAAAATTGCATCAAACCATGATACTAATGCTCACCAATCAATAAAAAACATTATAGGAACCGTAGATGCTGCCATCATAGGAATAGGTCGGAGGTAGCCCATAAACCCATCTTTCTCCATGGGCCACAGATTCATGAAGCGGATGATCGCGTATGACAATAGCGTCCAAGCAGCGATAACCAGAGGATGCACGTAGGCTGTTAATTGATTGAAAGTTTCAGAGAGCCATTCATAGACTGGAGGGTTATAGCCACCTCGACGATTGGCGACGGCCAAGGACTCCATCGCGGCTTTTCCAATTACAAACCGGACTACCTTATCATCCGAAAGCTCGAAGCGGCGGATTTTCGCGTCGCGTTGAACCATTTTCCTAGGTCGGGTGATGGCAAAAGGAAAGATAGAATTTCATCCGTGGTGTTGGTCTTTTTATGATACCAAGGAAGACACGTTCGTGAGATCACATTTGTAATTGAAACGTGACAGAAAGATGAAAAACAACAAATTGTTTAGCAGCACACTAAGTGGCCCAGCTGAGCGGGTGAGACAGAAGAGAAATACAGCTCGATGAATTTCCAGAGACAGAGCTTACCTTTGGCTTACCTGGACAAGAACTGAGGAAATCCAAGTGGATACATTACAATTGATCTAAAAATAACTTAGACCCCTGCCATATCGTTCTGCAGTAAAAGTTACTGTAAAATGCTAATCACAAAAACATTTCACGATATCCCCAGCAAACTCGATAACGGTCGTCCTATCAGGATCTTTGTAATCTCACCAAACATTCCCAACTACCCTCAGGCCAAGTTCCCAGGTCCAGTATAGCATTCCCGATCAACACAGTAGTAGATTCTCATCCGTCGCAACCGTGCAGGCGTTGTGGTCTTCAGGTATCGTGGACCTTTGAAAGAAGAATGCTCTGTTCACACTATGTGAAGTGAAATTTACCAGGTGACGGGTCCTGTCGAACGCTTTGCAGGCCAAATTGCAAGCCACGGCTATGTTGTTGGTGAGTCACCCGTTGTCATGAAACCTAGAGGAATCGGGACATTTTGCTATTACCACAGCTTGCCCTTCTGTCTATCACGAATTCGAAGGCCCCGAGCCAATCCCTTACGATGCGGAAGGTGTGTCTGATCCCCCGATGGTGGTATTCGATCATCATACTCAAGTCTACTCAAATCCTCCGTCCAGGTACCGATAGAGGCAACCAATACAAGGCGAGTTGGGGAGTCTGGGATATTGTGATGTTTCTAATTCCGCCTATAGATCGAAAAAGAAGTTGCTGCTTATGATGAGGTATGATCACATATCTGGACCTGGACCCTAACGACCTGATCTTAACTGTCTGAATCAGGACGCCACACTCTCGATTGATCTTCTTACATCTTTGAACAACTGCAATGGTCGCATAGCAGGTTGATTTCTTTCTCCGTTATGTACCATCCCACAAATGGGCTTATCGAATATACTTAAGCGACTGGAATGTGTCTCGGCGGCCATCTTGTATGTTCCCAACAGCTTATCGAACGGTTGATTTTATTCCTTCGTAATGATTTCTGATGCCAGGCGTTTCGGGTGTGTCCTCTCAATTCGTTCCATTTTGCCGGCTTTGACCACCATATTAACTTCAGGCTGCTTTTGACCCTCGTATCCTGGCTTCCGTCTGCTTTTTCGCAACTGACATACACAGCGCGTCATTGGGAAAAGGCAAGAATGATGACACATTGATTCGTGTCCGTAAGGGTGATCTCTTGGGCAAGGGCGAGCTGGTGGTAGGACGTCGTTCAAATCACCCTTCACAGAACTTGGCTCACTCTGACTTTTTGTGCAGATGATTTTCGGAAAGCAGGTGCATGCTAATTGCGGACCCCGCATGTCATAATATTCTGACGGAAACAAGGATACACACGTCTCTCGAGTAGGTCGTGACCTGATACGTTTGGTATTAGAGGATGCAAACGTCCCCGTGTCGGTGCGTCTTCAAGTTCTTTTAACAAGACGACTGGACTTCACTGCCAATCAGTTCCTTGAGGTTCAAGCCCAGCATGCCTTTATTCGTGACGAGCACTCCAAAGGTCGTTGGGATGCTGCTTTGACTCGATCCCTATTCAGCTTCATGCTAGAGGTCTTTGAGAGGACGGTGGGCAGGGATCTTGGGCCGCGCGTAAGTTCTGGTGGACAACCAGAATATGTATGCTAGACCGGCCATCGATCTCTGGCGTACTGAGGATCCATGTAGGATGAATTGTACTATGTATCAAATCATCACCCTACTTCGAATACGCGAGTCTAATGGCTGCCGTTACAGTTGCAATCTTTTTCCCTTTCTTCGAGAGAGGAAAGCCGTGTTCTGACTCATCGATCTCATAGGAACTCTTTGGCAGTTTTTCTTCACCACTTGTACACCTCCAATCGACGTCCGAAATTCGAATGAAATTTTCAATACTGTTATTACTTGGCACGCCACAAATTATATCAGCACCATTACAAATAGGGATATCAGAGTGTTGATTCGTACGTATCCGAATCGCATAGACTATTTGTCCTCAAAGTTCGAGGTCGTGTTCGTTAATATGTTATTCTCACAAGGGGAACAAAAGCGGATGAACTTTCCACCAGCACCAATTTACAAAGGCGTGGCAGTGAGCCTGACAACACTCCTCTTCTTAGACCCTGACTGCCGTACTCCACTTGACAGCATGAATGTAGTCTTCCGAATTTTGCCTTTCCGGCATGGATTTGGAGAGTGCATCTATTGATTGTGGTGCTTGTACACATGGCGACACTGTCAGCTCAATAGATTGGGATCGACCATCCTTGACGGACGCCTTTCCTCTAGCAGTCCCGGGTCCTCTTAAACTGTTTCACTGGTTCCATTGCGATTCCCTAAAATCAAACCTGCACATCAGCTTCCGAGCGGGTGGCTAAGAAGACAAGGATAACTGCTTTTCACGCTATCCGATTTTGTGTCTCGGGCCCCGCCTTCACATGTTATCTGCCGCTGTCTCATTCCCTGCGAACATTACAGACCAATCCAAATCCAGGCACACCAATCCAGGCACATACCTCTCGCTCCCGGAGTCTGCTCGTCATCGGTTGCTGCAATGACCCCCCACCTGTCTTTTTCTTTTCCCTCTGAGGTCAGGGGTGTCCATAGCTCGGGCAAAGTGAATGGGTCGGTGGCTCAATCGCATCGCCAGTGCGCAATGCGATGTGTTCGTTCGTAAGTTCTTGTTCGCTTCCCTCTCCCGTAATTGTTAAATGCGAAACCAAAACATTCTAGTGACTTCGGCATCCCACAAAGTACAAGACAAGCGGCTGATCGAGAAGTCCTCGCTTCTGTCTTCTCCCCTAGTCAGTAAAGTCTGTCGACGCGAAACTCCTATTGACACGTTTATCTTGTAGCATCTTCGACCGCAGACGCAACTCAGCTTGCATCTGCCCTGATGCTGGCGGAGGTGAAAATCGTGGGTCGCTCTGAATTCACGTCTAGACTATCCGGAAGCCTTTTGCACCCACCTTCACCTCCTCCGCAAACCCTTAGGGAGTCTGGGCAACCTCCGATTTCACTCGCGTCGTTGGTCCAATACCTCGGGTATCTTTCAAAGGGTGTAATACCATCACTCGATGATACCTCAAGCTACTGTGTCCCGTCGTATACACTTCCACCACAATCCGAACTTCGTGCCACAGCGTCTTCATCAGGCTGGATTTGCGCTTCAACGTCCAGTATCTCAGAATCACCTATTCCCGAAACGACCGTCTTCACATTTCCATCGCCAATGTCAACAGGTCCTCCTCCGACAATTACCTCGGAGTCCCCGCTTTCCTTGGAAACGATGTCATTTTTCACCACCACGTCTCCGTCTACCCCAAGTATTACACCGTCTCCCACGGAAACGTTCATCTCATCATCATCAACCTTAATGTCGCCACTACCTACGTCCCAATCCGCAGCGAGCATCTCAATATCTGGCAGTTCAATCATCCCAACATCTTCAAGCATAACGAATCCGATTTCATCTTCTCCGGAATTATCTGACACTATACCCAACTCATCTGTACATTCATCATCGGCATCACCATCTGTAACCCTCATAATCTCCACATCCAGTGCCCCGTCTGTACCTTCTACTTCGAGTTTTACTCATTCTAGTGATATGTCTGCCTCTTCTAGGTATGCCACAACCAATCGATTTTTTGTCCCTGATTCTAATGACTGTATTTCAGTTCTGCAAGACCAGTTGCGTTAGAACCATCCACGTCAACCCTCTTGTCCCCGATTTCATCGACGGAGGTCTCGTCCGTTTTCTCGACAGAAACTATTTCAACTACTATCGCACTTACGTCAACGACCCATCGGAATGGTGCAATGTCAACATCAACGTCGCTCGAACCTGGAGTCTTGAGCACTGATAATCCAAAAGGGCCAACTGGGTAAGTCTTGAAAACTCGCGAAGATTATTGGAAACAGAGTATTTTCTAGATTTGCGCGCAACACTGGAGCAATAGTTGGCGTTGCAGTAATAAGCACCTGCTTCATCATAATAGCAGTTATAGTCCTTTTCTTTCTATGCAAGCGTCGTAAAGGAAAACACTATTGGTCTGGAGATTTCAGGAGTCCTGCTGGCTTGCAGTTTACTCCCTGGCAGCCCCCACTTGCTGGTGACGACGATGCACTTTTTTACACGCAAAATGTCAGGAGACACTCGAATGGGTCATTCCAACGATTGGGCAGCGTAACACACACCAGTGAAATGGCACACTCTGGAACTGAGCTTGTAGGGGCCGAACACAATAGCCATGAACTGAACAGTTCAGAGAGCAGTTTTTCACACACCCAGAGCCGGTCTATGACGCATCAACGCGCAGGGGCCGAACTGATATTTCCGTTCCCCGCCAACACCTATCACTCCTCTTTGCCCCCACCATCTGCATGGTCCGAAGCACTTCACGGACCCCTTAGTGCGGATGCGAGGAGTAGTTTACCATCCCTATACGCGGGTACCTCTTCAAATGGGCATCTTTATGCAAGTACCTCCTCATCCCATGGACATTCCTATACCCCCACTTCATCCCATGGACATCTATACACAGATGGCGACATGTATGCAAGCGCGCTTTCTTACGGGCACGCCCCAGCTACCGCGTCATCCGAGCATGGACTTCTGGGCGCCAGCCCCTCTCCGCCGCGGGGTCCATTAAGCTTCAAGAATCTCGTTGGTCGTCTTCGCCCTGGCCGCGATTCTTTACCCGTTATCATTGTCGATAGAATGACATACAAGTCTAGTTCAAGCCACTCTCTGCCTTTACAGCAAACGTACCAACCGCCGCCGACACCGCACAGAGCTGTCGGCACCATGTCCCTCAACCGACCCAATAAGCCTACTCTGGGACCGATTGAAAGTCATGGTTTGTGGCCGGCGGCTACCTTGCCCCCTTTACCGTCACCTACCAATACAGAAAACTCACGGATGCTCGAGAACCTACTCACGCCACAACTAGGAACACGGATCGCCTCAAGCCAGCATTCTAGTTCCGCAAGTCTTCGTGATCACGTCGACTATTCGCGACCAATTAACGGTGTATGTTTTACTCTATGTACCGCTCTTACATCCCAATGACATTCGACATGACAGGCCATACGAAACATAGTACATAGTACGAGAACATATTCGACGGACACAGACACAGTAGTAGAGGTTGAACGGGGTACAACTAATGCATGAATAAATATATCAAAGGCAACACCCATACTGAGTTTAATGATTTGTTTGTGATGTCCTCAATACTTCTTGTTGGCTTTCCATGATACACGTGCAGAGATCAATTGGTTGAATATAAATGTTATGAGGATCGATGAGGGGTAATGAACGAGCACAATTGATATGACATGGAGGAAGAAACCGATGAGAAAAATGATACAATAGTTCTACATCTATTTACTTCTTCTTGGCAGCCTTCTCCGCAGACTTGGTTACTAAGTGGAAGGACAAAGGTTAGCAATTAATAGTGCGGTTAGCATCAAAAGAACAACTTACCCTTGCCACCAGACTTGTCAGACTTGTCAACGGACTTGATGATCCCGACAGCAACAGTCTGCCTCATGTCACGGACAGCGAAGCGACCGAGAGGAGGGTACTCATTGTAGGACTCTGCGAACAATTAGAACTGCTCGCGAAAAGAAGCATACAACAACACTCACCAACACACATAGGCTTCGAGGGAACAAGCTTGACGATGCAGGCATCACCGGACTTGACGAATTTGGGGGCGTCTTCGAGCGATTTACCTGTTCGGCGATCAATCTTCTCGATGAGCTCGGCGAACTTGCAAGCAATGTGGGCGGTGTGGCAATCGAGGACGGGGGCATAGCCGGCACCGATTTGACCGGGGTGGTTGAGGACGATGACCTGAGCGTTGAAGGAAGCAGCCTCCTTGGCGGGGTCGTTCTTGGAGTCAGAGCAGACGTTGCCACGGCGGATATCCTTGACCGAAACGTTCCTACACAGATACGATGAAAAATGTTCAGCTGCGTGATAAAAAGAGAACACACTTGACGTTGAAGCCAACGTTGTCACCAGGGGCACCCTGCTCGAGCTGCTCGTGGTGCATTTCGACGGACTTGACTTCAGTGGTCACGTTGGAAGGAGCGAAGGTGACGACCATTCCAGCCTTGATGATACCAGTCTCGACACGACCGACGGGCACTGTTCCGATACCACCGATCTTGTAGACATCCTGGAGAGGGAGACGAAGGGGCTTCTCGGAAGGACGAACAGGGGGTTCGATGGCATCGATGGCATCGAGAAGGGTCTTGCCCTTGACAACACCGGCCTTGGTCTCCTTGGTCCAACCCTTGTACCAGGGCATGCTGCGGGTGCCAATTAACGTTTGTTAAAAATATCTGGTGATTGATACACACTTGCTGGACTCCTCCAACATGTTATCACCGTGCCAGCCGGAGATGGGAACGAAGGCAACAGTCTTGGGGTTGTAACCAACCTTCTTGATGAAGGTGGAGGTTTCCTTGACGATTTCGTTGAAGCGGTCCTCACTCCACTATATGAAAGAAACTGTTAGATATGAAGACAATATCGACGATGAAGTGGTTATCTGACCTTGGTGGTGTCCATTTTGTTGACAGCGACGATAAGCTGCCTGACACCAAGGGTGAAGGCAAGCAGGGCGTGCTCACGAGTCTGGCCATCCTTGGAGATACCAGCCTCGAACTCACCAGTGCCGCCGGCGATGATGAGGATAGCGCAGTCGGCCTGGGAAGTACCAGTGATCATGTTCTTGATGAAGTCACGGTGACCAGGAGCATCAATGACCTGAATGGATATGCGTGAGACCAAGGGGACATGCGAAGAGAATGAAAGAGCGGCGTACGGTGACATAGTACTTGGGGGTCTCGAACTTCCAGAGGGCGATATCAATGGTGATACCACGCTCACGCTCAGCCTTGAGCTTGTCAAGCACCCAGGCTGTGGGTCGAGATAAGATATCGAGAGATCGGACGATTAGAATTGACGATACGCACCGTACTTGAAGGAGCCCTTGCCAAGCTCAGCGGCTTCCTTCTCGAACTTCTCGATGGTACGCTTGTCGATACCACCGCACTTGTAGATCAAGTGACCGGTGGTGGTGGATTTACCGGAATCGACGTGACCGATGACTAGGGAGGGTTCAGCCAGCGTCATAGCCAGGAGATCGACTAGATAACGTACCGACGACGTTAACGTGGGTCTTTTCCTTTCCCATTTTTAATGAGTTCTAAGGAAAAGACGGTTAGCAAGCGAGATCGGTAAAGATCAGTGACAGAAAAGAGATAACGGCGGGGAGGAGGGGATCGCGGGACGGGGGAGGAGACGGTGGGATCGAGGGCGGTGGGGAAAGGAGAAGGGAGAAGGAACTCACTTAGTGCGATAAACGAGGAGCGAAAGTAGGAAGAAGGTGGTGGTAGGGAAGAAGGAGATGGCACGAAAGTTTTTGGCCTAGTTATAGTATTTGAGGTGAAATTTTTTATCGATTGTGAGATCTGATCTGATTGATAATATCAATGTGACTCAAATCGGCTCCGTCACGCTACGCTTTCGGGAAATCAGCGTGACTCCTCGATCGCACTCTCCTCGACCATCCGCATGCTGCAGTGCGCGGGCCATGATAAATTTTCGGGTTAAAGTACATGCTTTCTGCTACATTTTCCGTCGTTCGAACAATACAGGCCGTCGTCACGGCCGAATTACAGAAATAGATGATCATCCCCAAAACCCTGAACCCTAGTGATCTTCCATGCCCCATCCACCAGCGCCTGCCAGAAATCGGCATTGTAGAATCTTTTCAAACGAAGGCCGCGCTGAGACGTTCACCTGCAGACATGCTCTGACAAGCACAGCCGCGTCACCAAGTGCACATCCGCCATCAGGTTCTGCGTCCTCACGCTCTTTACCTTCCCCACATCTTTCGTCTAGTGCAATCGAAGCGTTTGCAAATGGTGATTCAAGCCCTTCTTGAGTCTCTTCCGCTGTCATGAAAGGACATTCGCCCACAAGTAGCACATATGCTACAACGCCAAATGCCCATGCGTCTTGTTCCTTGCCGTAATACCTCTCACCACGCAGTATTTCTGGCCCTGCATAGTCAAGCCTAAGACGAAGATCAACATGAATTTTCCCCACGTGTCAGGATAAAACGTACGTTCCACTGAATGTATCCCAACCATTCTTCTTTACAAGCCCGGAGCTACCGAAGTCGATGAGAATGCATTTTCCGTTTGGTCCGAGAACGACATTTTCATCCTTCACATCGCGATGCACTGGTAGCACCACAACTTAGAAAAACGGGTGTGCGAAGAATAGCAAGCGTACCGATGCCTCGTGAGTGGAGGAAAAACAGCGCGTCTGCAATCTGTCCGAGATAAGATCGAATAGCACTCGCGGGAAGCCCCTGCGGAAAGGTTTCCACCAGATCGAAGAGATCGGACGGCGGAGGAGGCTCGTGATCCCGGTGTTCCGGTGTCGTGGAGGGTAAGACGAGGTAATAAAAATGATTATCTTCGAAAAAGTCCAGGAGGGGACAAATATTGGGATGGCCTTTGACAACCTTGCCTTCGACCCAATAATCTTTCGTCAAGTCATTTAATGACGGTTCTAGCAGTGTTGGCGTCTTCGAGAGCCGAGAGGGATCCCAGGGCCGTTTAGAAGGTAATACATATGAGGTATTAGAGATCGCAGACATAACGTAGATTTCTATTGGGATCGTTCCGTACTTGGGGTGTTTTTTCCAGCAGTCTGCAAGAATACGAGACTTGATGATCTGTTTGATAACAACAGGGGGCTACAGGAAAATCCTCAGCCAGGAGGGGTATAGATGGAGAAAATAAAAGACGCACGCCAGTGGTACCGTCGGCTTGGATTTCCCGTGCGCGCTTGACCAAACCGTAAGCACCGCGGCCGATCTCGCCTTCAATAACGAAATCAGAGATGCTCCGGGCACCAAGAAAGGCTTCTTTCTCTGCATCGGGGCTTGGAGAGGGCGCACGGGTACTCACAGCCACACTGAGAGAACTGCTGGAGCTTTCGGTCCTGCGGAGGCTTTGGGGCAACAGGGTTGGAGAAGACGGGGTTTCTATGGGAGCGATGGAGACACGACCGGCGATAATGGAGACGCGTTGGCGTGACGATCGTCTACGGGGGCGGGGTGATGAGGGAGATCGCGAGGGCGGGGCGCGAGGGGAACTGGCGGAACTGGGGGGGCGGGGCGAGGCAGGACGAGAGTGTATGGGAGAAGCAACTCGGGGTGGGGAGGTGGAGGTCATGCGCAGGGAAAAGGAGCTAGTAGGAGTGAGACTGGGCGGCCGGATGATGGGAGAGTCGGGGAATGCAGCAGCTGGCTCGCAAGACACGGGCTCCAGCGGCGAACATGGCGACCTCGGCCCCTCGTTGCTGTGGTCGTTCCAGTGAAAGCCCCTCCCAATCGACGTGACTCCCCAGCTCCCTACGCTTGCCGCCCCGTAGTATTTCGCCGCAAGAGGCGTTGTCTTCCAGTCATCATCGTCAAACGTCAGATCAACAGCAGGCGCCGACAGCATGTAAAGCGGCGAGCAACAGATCCAAATCCCTGGAGCGACAGGGAGCGGAACGGTGTAAAACCTCCTCCTTTGACAATGTCTGTTTCACCCACGTGCATTCCTATTAATACTAAACTCGGTGTAACCCACTCTACTCGATTCAATTGCAGCTTGAATACAATTTTCGGACCACAGAGCTCTCCGTTCGGTAACTCATTGCCATCTTCTTCCGCCTCCGTGTGGCAAAGACAAAATCCCTCATTAACTTGTGGCGGTGCCATTGAATCCCACGTGACTTCCGAGCATCCGCTTTTGCTACGCTTGGAATCGTCAACGCCGTCAACCTCAAGCCCTCAAAACTGTGAGTGCCCCGTTCTACGCCAAATTCACGCCGTCAATCGATTCTGCGCTCCGTGGCGAGTCTAACGCTATCCATATTGCTGCTGGGAAATGGCTGGACGGGCTGGATGCGCGCGACTCTGACTGGATGACCTTTCGACGGCAGATTTCAAAACTTTTGCTGACAGCATCTCTTTCCCGCAGCCCGTAATGGCCGTCAAGATTCCTATCGTCAAAAAGCGCACCAACAAATTCAAGTCCGTCGCTTTCCCTCCCTAGTACTCTTCATTCTGAACCTTTTGCAGGCGCCACCAGTCCGATCGTTACCATGGTGTGAAGGAGGCATGGAGGAAACCCAAGGGTATTGATAACAGGGTCAGGCGTCGCTTCAAGGGCCAGACTGCCATGCCCAAAGTGCGTTGAATTTCACTTTCTCCCTGATATCCAGCTCAAGGCCTATTCAACAGATTGGTTACGGTAGCAATGCCAAGGTACACAGCAACCCAGGCCTTCTGTTTTGACTATGCTAAAATTGCGACAGACACGCCATCTCCTTCCCAATGGCCTGAAGAAATTTGTGGTCAACAACGTCCGGGAAGTTGATCTTCTCCTGATGCACAACAAGAGCTTCGCTGCCGAGATTGCCCACAACGTTTCCAGCCGCAACCGCACGGTAATTCTCGAGAGGTACGTGGGGTGAATTTCCCGAGTGGATAAATTCTAATTCATCTGTCATCTAGGGCTAAGGTGCTAGGCATCAAGGTGACGAACCCCGCCGCCCGCCTGCGGTCAGAGGAGTAGAGGATGGGTTTTGTTTTCATACATCTCATATACTTGTAAAACATATGCTGGAATACTCATCTCCATGCTCCATGCCTCTATGCATATGTAAAATTTTGACCTTGCTTGTCACGAAGCTGTCCTCTTTTGGAACCAACTTTGCCATCACGATAATCAATCAGTGTCGTAAACTTGACCATCTACCCTGTTTCTCCAACATGCATTCCTGGCGAGCTGGAAAGCAAGTCTGCTGTTCAATGACTCTCTGGTTGTTGATGCTCATGTCTCTAGCATAAGTGACGTAAGGCGGGCATCTCATGCTGGTGACTGGTACACTGCCGATGGTAAGTCAAAACTCATCTTATAAGATCGGCGCTTATCTTTCCCCAGGATCGGAACTGAATTCACAACTCGCAACCTGGCTGGCATCCGTCACGCCCTCCGATGAATCGGATGATCCATATCCCATCAAAGGATGCAAGGCAGTCATCGCACCGTCAGAGGCACTTTAATGTTCTTTCTCTAACCTAACCCTATATACAGTCATGCTGGCTATGCATATTCAGGACCTGCTGCAGCGTGGGCATACAAGAGCATAGACACGACTGAAATGTATATCATCTGCTCTGCATGCCGAGACTCCAAATTGATGTCTTGTCTGCCTCTTAGCAAACGTGTTTTCATTTTGGGACCATCTCATCATTTCTATCTCCGAGGATGCGCTCTTTCGTCTTGCAAAGAATATGACACCCCAATCGGCAAGTTGCCTCTGGATACCGAGAGTATGTCGCGTGACAAGTCTCATTATGCGCCACTAAAGATCCTTGGTAGCTATTGAAGAACTTCGGGGCACTGGACGTTTTGAAACGATGGCTTTAGAAGCTGATGAGGCAGAACACAGCATAGAGATGCATTTGCCTTATGTACGAAAGGTGTTCGCAGGGTAACGCTCCACATATTTCCGTTACCGAATCCTCCTGATCTTTCTATTCAGACACGACATCAAAATTGTTCCCATAGTGGTTGGCGCTATTTCCAAGTCAGATGAGGCCAGTTTTGGCTCCCTACTTGCGCCATATCTAGAGCGTGAAGACACATTTTGTGTCGTTTCAAGCGACTTTTGTCATTGGTAAACGCTAAGGACTCGAATTAAGTATACCCGTTGACGGTCCAACAGGGGCACCAGATTCTCGTACACGTATTACTATCCCGAAGCACCACCTAGCGACGCTCCTGGTATCAAGCTCTCACATTCCATCGCCCCAGCCCCAACCAATCCGATACACGAATCTATTCGACAGCTTGACCACGAAGGCATGAATACACTAACTCTGACACCTACCAGCGCGGGGGCCGCCCATACAGCATTCGCAGAGTATCTTTCAAAGACCAAGAACACGATCTGTGGTCGACACCCTATCGGCGTCCTTCTTGGAGCACTAACGTCCCTGGAGAAGTCGAAAGGTATCCAGCCCACACTGAAATGGGTACGATACGAGCAAAGCAGCGCCTGCCTGACTATTAAGGATTCGAGCGTCAGTTATGCTAGTGCTTGGATTCGATTCTAGGGCTGTATAGTTGTTGTAAATGTATGTAAATGTACAAGGGGAAGTATACGTGTATGGCAACAGCTCGTCGTCAAAGATTACTCGAGATATGAATTTGAGAACCAACTGGTTCGTCTTTCTCGTCTAGAAGTTCTGACCCAGGCACTCCGGGGTCATCGACGACCTTTCCCTCCGCAATCTCTATATCCTCGAATCCCCAATCTCTAGACGCACCGTCCTTCAAATGAGAACCATCCGCAAGGCGTATTGCCTTCCAACTGCCCAGCGTAGTACGTTGATTACCCATAGTACGTTCAAACTCCGAGAGTGAGCAGCATCCAACTCGGATGGGGAAATCCCTGTCACCCAAAAGGCTTCTCACCAGAGTGATAATCGTAGCTGCGTGGCTCACAAAGAGGACACGGGGATGCTTCCCTGGAAATCTGCGTTCTATTTCCACTCCAAAAGCCTCCATAAATCCGTCGGTACGATCATGGACTTGCTTGACATCTTCGCCCTTGCGGGACACGTACCACACGGACGACCACGAGGTGTCAATTTCCGGGAAGTACTGTCTCAGTGATTCTGCAGACCCGGGACGCGGGTGCAATCCGGTGCCAGGAGAAACAGGCGAGAACCATTCCGCTAGCCCTGGTAAGGGTTGGCGAGATGGGCAGATGATAATCGCAAGATTTCAGGAGGAAAAAGCTCACCATGTTCTACATAGATAGGAAGGCCCAGGGCGGATGACACCGGTTTTGCGGTTTGTAGGCAACGATCTGGTGTGCAATCTTCAGAAAGCGGTCTGGTGACTTGGAGGAGGATGAGAACTGACAGAATGGAGAAGAGAATATGGCGGTGGGTCGCTCGTTTTCTGGGAGAGATAAGAAGTAATCTCCGAGTTCCTGGGCTTGATTCTGGAAAACACGTTTATCTAGTGAATATTGATAGAGGAGATGAGATGGACCTCTCCAAATGCTGCCAAGGGAGGATCACGGGCAAGGCCAGTCTTGCTCTGCCTGCGATCGTTCAATATGACGAGCTGAAGGTGATTGAAGGGGTGTACATCTACCAATTGGTTGTGACCCAATTCAGTCTATAACCTGAAACGGATTATCGAACAAATGATATGTTAGATTCATAACGAGCAATTACCATGTCTAGCAATGTAAATCTTTTCAAGCATTGGTCTAGGAGAAAGTGACAGAATAGAGGCGAAAAGTGTAAGTTGCAAGTTGGGTATCAAGTGACCATCTCGCAGCATGGTCGACCAGTGCACCTGGTTGCTCAGATAATCTCAACTTCGCTCTTAAATCAAACCAACTCGTTTTAACTATCTGTGTTATCATTGATTTCATTCGAGGATCGTGCCACAAGTCGATATCAGGTAGGAAAGCAAGATGAAGGAACAGATGTCACGTCGAAAGAGAGGAAAATGGATTGAAATATTATGCGACGGTTGAGCAGTGAGCGGGAGAACAACAAGAGGACATTAAACACCTAAGCCCAAACCGTATGACAAAATTTTCGCTACCCTGGGAGAAAACCAGTTTAGGTAGATTTCAAGACAGGGAAGGGAAGGCAGTCTGGTCGTCAACATTGACAACAGGTGAAGGAGCCGGACGATTGCCACGAGCTCCTCCACGGCCACGTCCTCCTCCACGTGTTCGGTCGCCACCGCGATCACCACCACGTCCACCGCGACCACGTCCACCACGGTCGGGTCGTTCAAAGCGAGCATCGATCTCGATAAACTGCTTCTCTTCTTTCTTGGCACGAGCCTTGGGAGCAGCCTTGGACTTGAAGGAACTTGTTCATTCATGTGTGGCGCAGACAGTTGAATTTGCTCACCTTGCCAACGTAGTATGAATCCACGTCGGCCTTGGAGAGAGGAACGACATCTTTCCAGATGTTGGAGTCAGCACCTTCATTGGCTTGACGAACGCCCTCCAGCTTGGGAACGACGGTCTCCTTCTCCTTCTGCTGGGCGAGGTATTGCTCGAGGGTGAGGGTGTTGTCCTCTTCCTCGGGCTCCTTCTCCCTACGGGGGCGACCGTCTGCCTTCTCGCCCTCTGCTGCAGGGGCAGCATCTGCGGCAGCGCCCTGAGCAGGGGTATCCCAATCAGCGGTATCGGCGGCCTCGGCATTCCATTCGTTGGCCTCGACGGTGGCATCGACAGCAGCAGCCTCTTCGACCTTCAACTCGGTGTTGCCATCAGCGCCTCCCCAGGACTGTTGGATTTTTTTGTCCGAGTCGCTGGACAGAAAAGAGTCAAAAATGAATCTCTGAACATTGTCAAGTTGATGGACTCACGTTTTACCGGTCTGACTGTGCTTGTCGTAAGGACGACGCCCACCCCGCTGGGCCCCGCCTCGACCACCACGACCCCTTCCACGGTTTTCGACTGATGAAAAGATGATCAAGTTGATAAAGCAAGATGTCAGGAACAAGACATGATCGTACATTTCCGTTGGCCTTCAGTGGCAGCGGGCTCTTCCACGCCGTTCTGGTTGGGATTGGGATCCTTGGAAGCAGACTTGTTACCACCACGGGCATAGTACTTTCCACCGCGAGCGGCGGGACCTCCCCTTGGCTTCTGAGAAGTACGGGCCGGGGCGGGGGGAGCTGCAGGGGCCGGGGCAGCGGGGGCAGGACTAGGGGGCCTGGAGGCGTCTTCGGCTGTGGGAAGATGAGAGGGTGGACGACGAGGAGGACGACGAGGACGGACCTTCCAAGAGGGCAAAGGGGTTTTTCGTGGCCACCGACATGCTGACGGGGCCCTTTTTTCGTACAATCAGAGGTGTGGCTTGTGCTGTGTCCGCTGCACGAATTTTCGCGAAAACCAGTCGCTCGACACTTTTTTCGGACCCCAGATTCGTCCCCGGTTTCCGGGGTCCGCCCAAGCCACGCGAGGTACTGTACAGTTTATGATTGCTATATAACCCCGCCCCCGGCCATCCCTTCCTCAACGCATTTTCACAGGTCAGTTCTCCCGTTCTGCTGTCTTTCTGCAGCGTACTGACCATCCCACAGCCGCTCAAAAGCATCTCGACGACGACTCGCCCGCCTGCTCGCAGGACTGGCGTGGGTCGAGGACCTTGAGACCGTCATAGTGTGCTGGAGAACCATCCGCGATGGGACTTGGGTGCGGTGGGCTTGTTTGTGTTCCTCGGAGCGCTGCGGACGACCCTTCGTGGTCCCCGTGTAGGCACTGTCGCAATGTCTCGTTGTACATTCCATTACTTACTATTTACTAAATCTGAAATTGAATCTTTTGATGCACAATCACACGTCAGTCACACCGTCACATCAGTCACTGATCGCGGTCGGTCGCTTGTCGCCGTCCTTGTCGTCGTCCTCGCCGTTGTTGCCGCTGCTGCTGTCGTTCTCCACGCTGCTCTGCGCCGACAATGGCGTCTCGTCGCCTCGACATCTCCTCCCTCCTCTGCAACGACCAGATATCAGACCCCGTCATCCTTGCCCCCCATCTCAAGCAACCGAGCCAATCGTCGTCGTCGCAGTTCATCCGCCATGCTTCCTCGTCGACAACGTCCCCCACGTTCTCGGCCCCTTCTCAGATGCTTCATCCCCACCGTCCGTCGTCCTCTCACTCCATCTCTTCTCGCCATCCTCTCAGCCCGTCCTCCAATCCATATCCTCTCCCTTCCCCGTCTGTGCCTTCATCGAACCACTTCGCGTCTCCTGCAGTACCCTCCAAGCTTCAATCTTTCGGTCTCGAAGCTCTTGTGCAGGTTGCCACCGAAGAGCGTCGACGCCTCAGCGGCAGCAGTGCCTCAGAGCTGGAGATACAAAGACGCTCCAGCCCTCCCATTGAACCACGACACGTCCTTCAGCCTCAGCATTATCCCCACCAGCCGCCCTTTCGGCAGCACAAAGCACCTGAAGACCATGTCCGTTCTCCTGTCCAGCATCGTTCCCCCGTCCGCAGTCCAGTCCAGCCCATCCTCAGCCCCGTGCAACTTATTCGCAGTCCCGTCTACCCTTCTGTCGCCCAACACCATTCTCAGACGCGCCACCGTGCTCAGGAAAGACATCGTGACGATCCACAAGCCTCTCTGAGTACTGAAGATGTGCCCTATCGCTCTCCCCAATCTGCTTATTACTCCCCTCCCCTCCAACCTCAACTTCTTCGGCAGCAATTAGCTCACGACCATCGTGCACAACAGCTTGAGCTTGACCGCCAACGCATGCATCACGAGCAGCTTTTGCGTCAGGAACAACATCACCACCAACAAAACTATGTTCGAGAGCGTCAGGCCACATACACAGAGAGACCGGTGCTATCACCCCCTTCTCATGCCATCCATGCACCCTCCATCTCTTTGCGTGTCGAATCATCCGTCCAACCCCAATCTCAACCCCAGCTTCCCCCTCCCCCGCAACCTCTTTCCCGTCCTCCTATGAGTCATCTACATTCCAGCGGGCGCAAATCGGATCCAGGCCAACCTCATCATCTTCTTCATCCCGATCCCGCACCTCCGTTCTCCGCACCTCCTTTCCCGCAAGCAGTAGCAGCTGGTGACGCTGTTTCCCACTTAAACAAGAGACGACGATACTCTGATACGCCTGCTCAAGTCATGTCCGTGAAAGAGCAGGAACATATCCAGCGTGAGCGTGAGAAGATGCTCACTGGAGATCTTGGCTATGGACGGCTGGAACCAGCTGGAAATTCGGGTACCACAGGGCCTCGCCGACCAGAAGCGAACTCTGGACAAGGTCGGAAGCATCTAGGATTGGTGGAGCTTATGGCGCCTAAACATGAGTCTTATCGCGCCCAACCTGTTACCAGTGGTGTTACTGTGGAAGGATTGCGTCCTGAAGCTCAGACCGAGAGTGCTTCGCAAGGTGTTGAACGTGAAGCTGACTTGTGTGAAGGAGTCATGCGTCAGGAGACAAGCACGCAAGAAGTGATGCGTGAAAGTCCTCGTGAGGGTGGCCTTCATCTATCAACTCCACACGATGGTAGTTCTCGCGACTCCGGCCCTCGAGAAGGAAGTTTGCGCTTGCTCAGCCCCCACAGACGACGTTCGCCTCCTGGAAGCCAGTCGGGTCGAGCTTTAGCCGCGAAGAAAACAGAAGAGATTGAACTATCTCTGCACGACCTACTGCCTCAGGCCATTGAGCCAACACGGCTGCCCGAAAAGGAGAGCAAGTCGCCCCTGCAGGAACAAGAGAAGACCGCTTCACATGAGAGTAGGCCAGTGCCTGTTCAGAAGATAACAGCGCCGCTCGAGAAGGACACTAAGCCAATGTCTTTGAAGAAAGAGAGTCATCTTGTGGTCGCAGAAAAGGAAACCAAGAAACGACCCCTATCTCGGAATATGATTGACCAAAGCACAGTTGCCGAACCCGCGCCGCCAAAGAAACAACGTACTGCCTCTGCGCAAGCGATGTCCGTTCCGAAAGCTGCAGAGGAAGACGCGCATGAATGGTTTCTGGAACATTTTGATGAGTACAATGAACCTCGTCAGTCTCGGCTACTTTCTCCGCGAAAACACAGTCCGCCTGCCCGCCCGCCTCCTCCCAGTCGCCATTCTTCAAGAGCGAAGACGAGCACTCCTACGCTATCCGCAATGCCCGACGCGGCGGACGTCCTCGAGCAGGAACTCGAAGAGTTATTACCCAATCCGCTGCAAGTTAGCAAAGTTGAGCCCGACACGGACATGGATGTCGACCTCGTTACAGAGCTTGTCGCGGAGACATTAGATGCAGACGACGCCAAGACCGAAGATGTTGGCATAGAAGTTGACGTTGAAGATGAGCTTCTTAGCCTTTTGGACGACCAACCCACTCCACGGCGACCTACCACAAAATCGGTCAAAGTGGCTCCGTCGACTGTGAAGCCCCCACCACCTCCCGGGACTAGTGGGGGGAGGCACGTTTCCCCCTCAGCCATGTCCCCGGTTTTTGTGCCGTCTCCTACAACTCATGTTCCTTTTACTGGCCGATCGACGTCTGCGCGTCCAGCCTCCGAACGGGGGTCTATGCCTCCGCCTACATCGATAGCTCCTGTACGAGGAAAGGAAGAAAAGGTGATGGAACGAGTAAACAGCGCTGGAGTTCCTTCCAATAAGAAGAAGAAGGATGTGGTGTCAAAGGTGCGCTATCCCGTTCAAATATAACACCGATCATGTGTGACCTGATTTTTTATATAGTCCGGTGCAAAGAGTAAGGCCACCGCCGCCGTTTCCGCGGGAACGACATCAACGAAACCCCGAGCTAGACCTGGTCCAAAACCGAAGCCAAAACCTTCAGATGCCTCTCTTTCCGCCACTGCTGCCAAGTCAAAGGCCGCAACTGGGAACAAGAAGCACGCTACCTCGCGATCAAGGTCGACTTCTGTTATGCCCAATGGTTCTATGGGTCCTGAAGGCAGCGAAGCAAAGGCAGAGAAACAGGAGGAAGAGGAGGAATCAGATCGAGAGGACGACAAGTTGTACTGTGTTTGCAAAACCACGTATGATGAGGATCGTTTCATGATTGCTTGTGATCGGTACGACTATTATTTGGTGACGTGGTAACTGGGCTGATACTTTGTACAGGTGTGATGATTGGTATCATACACAATGCGTGAACATGCCGGATCTCGAGGTTGAGCTTGTGGATCAGTTCATTTGTCCTCCTTGCATTGAGAGTGAGTGTATTTTGTGGGTTCCAGCACATTATTTTTGCCGCTGACCTTTTTTTCATAGAACACCCGCACCTCAATCTTAGAACAACTTACAAGGCGCGATGTCTATATGGACTTAGCCATCCTGACCCCTCATCCCCCGAAGCGTGTCATCGGCCAGCTCGCGGCGCGTTTTCAAAGTATTGTTCCGATGAATGCGGCGTCAAATACATGCAGTTGCGTGTCGATGCATGGGCAAAAAAGGGCGGTAAAAAGGAGAAACTCTGGGAAACCGTTAAGAATGCTGAAAAGAGGGAAGGTGTTGTGGTTTGTGCTATGGAACCGAATAGCACCAAAACGGATGTTGACAAGGATAACGGGAACCAAATCCTCAAGCAGAAGAAGAGCAAGACCGAACGTGAGATCGCGAGGTTGAACGGACTCCTTGACTCTGTCGTCAAATTGCGCGAAGACATAAAGAAGGAGATGGAGTTTGTCGTGTGGCGCGAAAAGGTATTGGAATTGGCGACAATAAGAGCAGAGCAGATCGATGAATGTGGATGGGATCAACGCCTCTGCTTTGGCGACGATCAATGCGCTGATCTAGGGGCAGGGGTTTTTGAAAGCTACGAACTGCAGGATGGGGACAAGGGTGTTTCTAGTGGAGACTGGTGGTGCTCTGGGAAAAAAGTTTGCGATCGTCATGCAGGGTAAGCGTTGGATCTTGAGGTGATATTCCCAACTTTTATAACTCTTGAAATTTCAGATGGCAGGCTGTTCGAGTAAAGGATGTCTGCAAAGAAAAGGAGAAGAAGAACGACGCTCTCTCGAACCTTACGACTCGAGAACGCGAAATCCGTAAACGGATCGAGGACCTTTTGGAGCCTCATGAACGCGACTGTAACGATGCCGCTGGTAAATTGCCGCTCAAGGTGTCTAATGCCAAACTACCCAACGGCCATACCAAAGGCAAAACGAATGGCGACACGACGACGAAGAAGGGCAAAAAACGCAAAGCCCCTTCATGACATAGATTTCAATTTCTCTCCTCACAGACTCTGAGGAACGTACGTATATTGTGCAGTTATTTCGCTTTGAAGTTATTGTTCTCGATTGTTATATATGTTCTCTAGCTTCGTCTTAATCTTGTAGCTTGTCTTTCTTGGCGTTTTTTCTTGGGAAATAACTCGGTTTCTGTCCTAATATCTGGTGGAAAGCAATGTAAATATAACAGTAGTACAATATAGTCCACTCCTCCTTCTGATAGGCGTAATGAATCTGCCTGTGAAGTCAATCGACTAGCGATAAGACAACATGCTACTCCATGGGACAAATCATAGAGCAGCGCTAATACCCATCCCCCTCGCCCCCTTCTTTGCAGAATCCCTTCTTTTCGAAAAGAATTTGGGATTTGGTTTCTTCGCGCTGCTTCTTTGTCTCCGTTTCAATCTTGTGGAAAGGTTCCAATGTATCCCAATCCACTTGTTGTAGGGGAATGTCATCTTCTTGGTCAAGATCCTGTAAAGCAGAGTCGAGAAAAGTAGCAGTGGAAAAAGTGGATGACACACTATTTCGCCGAGGAGAACGACATTCTCGCCACGTATCAGATAAAGGCCTCGCCAGCTCTCGGCATAGGCATTTCCATGGTATATCCGCTCTACTGTGTCTTCTAATACTAGATTTGCTGGACAGAACCAATCGTAAGGCGGCTCGAGTTGTCGATAGATACGTCGCGAGCTCACCAAACTGATCATAAGATCGTAATACACCGTGAAGTTTGCGACCGTCTCGTAAAATGACAAGCATCTTCCCTGGGAGCAAGAGTTCATATCAAGAGACGAGTTGGGCTCAGGTGGGGTGAATGCTGTAGTTGACTTGGGGCAGACGTACTGTCCACGCAATCCACGAGAGACCCCGAAGTAGTGAAAGGGATGAGAGAGTCCATGTTATGGCAGAGAGAGAGGAAAGTGCGCAATAAGAGTAGAAGCCAAAATTCAAAAAAAGCAAAAGAACGCTGGAAGTAGGGTTTGAACCTACGCGGTGAAACACCAAGTGATTGTGGGAATTCAAATCACTCGCCTTAACCACTCGGCCATCCCAGCTGATCACGAAAGGTCTGCCATTGACATCCTTGTGCGTTTTGCGTCGCATTCTGATCCAGCAAAATGCAAACGACTATCTACATTATGACGGTGGTGCCGTGCCTGCGTATTCCCACTGTCCTGCTTCCGGCTTTTCCTCCAATGGTTCCCATCTGGGCGCAGGTCAGAGCGGGCCGAAGAAGAAAGAAAGGGAAACCCACGATTTCCACTCCACCATCTTCGCCGCGAGACTGAACTCATCCGACGCGATATCCAGTGCCTCCTCAATTTGTCCTTCGTCTAACTGCTTCTCGACTGTAGCGACATCTCCGTTTGCATTTTTCACGATGTTGAGTTTGCGCAGGGTGAGCGCCTCGACGCCCTGTCGGTATACGGAGGACGAAGGAATGGACGCGAGAACAGAAAGCGTTTCCTCGTAGGTTTTTGTGAGCTGAGGGAGAGGGTTTGGATGTACGGCAAGACCGGTGAGGCCCGTGGTGCGTTTGAGGACGTTCGCGAGGGGACGAGTGACGCGAAACATGGCCTCGACAGTGTACGGAGAGAACAGGTATATTGGCGGAGTCTGAATTGTCTTCGTCTCGACCATCATGGCCGCACTGGCGCTCAACGCCCTGCCGTCCTTCCGTCGTTCTCTCCTCACAACGTCCCGCACAGCGTCCAGGACTCTCTTTGCCGCGTCCCTCTTGCCCGCATTCCTCACTCCCGCCTGGACAATCCCTTCACTCAAATCCCTGCTTGAGCTCATACCGCCTTTCCTTCTCGCCGTACCGAAATCCAAAATATCCCACTCACGCAAGTCCATGCGCAGCGCGAACAAGGGATTGAAGGACAAGCAAAGTGCGCTCCCCCGAGTTCTGGTGTGCATGATGCTCTACTTATTCATTCCTCATCTCCAGACATCGTCAACTGTCCTGCATGCGGGCAACCCAAACTTGCACACCACCTCTGCCAAAGTTGTTATGGCTTCTTGAATCGAATGTGGAAAAAGAAAAAAAGCGGAGATATGCCTGACTTGTCATGAACGTGTGTTCATTAATTTCTGTCGCTGTTTTCTCGCTAACCAGAAGCCCAGACCGTGCTGCCCTCCTTCGTGCATACTTCGCACTGCCTACTAGTCAATCTTACACACTACGCCTATTCTATTTTCCATAATGTAGAAATATATTTCCACGTGACCATTGTGAGGTTCTGAGCGCGCGATCGGGACGGGCAATAGGCACTTGCCGGGAAACACTCATAAGGCACCATGTCCTGACATTCCCCCGCATTCCCCACCATGTCCCTCGCCTCCTCCCTTGCCTACCGCGTCCCCCACATCGTCCGTGCTGCTTCGACTCAGGCTGCCCCTCGTGGACTGGCCGCCATCCTTCAGAAGAATCCAGACGATGTCGTCATTACCTTTGCGAAGCGTACTCCCATTGGAAGGGCCAAGAAGGGGCAATTCAAAGACGTGCCCGTCGATGAAATGCTTCATGCTCTCTTCAAGGCAAGTCTGTTCTTCCCATGTTCTCCAACGGATTTATTTACACGTCGCACTCAGGCGACCCTGGACAAGACCAAACTTGATCCTTCCAAGATAGACGATATCTGTGTTGGTAAGATACTTTTCTTACTCCCTAGTTCCTTCTTTGAACCTGTGCAAGGAACGTGCCACCCACCCTCACCCTTGTATGTGTCTCGTGCTGCGGCCTTGGCTGCTGGAATACCTTACCATGTACCCATCTCAACTGTGAACCGGCTTTGCTCATCGGGTTTGATGGCAATACGCAATATCGCCCAATCTATCCAGGCAGGGGAGGTATCCCTTGGCCTTGCTCTTGGTGTGGAGAGCATGAGTCTCAAGTCAGTATACCTGCTCTCCACCCTCAACTCTCAACTCACAGGCAGGTCACCAGCCCTCGTCCAACACCAGAAGTATGCGAGGTAGTCCATAAATCATCTGAAGCCTATGATTGTATCCAGGTACGATTTGGTATCTACCGCAAAATCTCCTCCCTCACATCTGCAGCCTATGGGTTGGACATCGGAAATGGTCGCAGAGACATACAAGGTTTCACGCCAAACGCAGGACAAGTACGCGTTAATTTCGCATGAGAGGGCTAATAAGGTATTGCTCACTTCTGCTCGATTCTTTGTGCACTATTAATGCTGTATAGGCGTTTTCTTCGGGCATCTTTCAGGATGAGATCATCCCAATTGAGGTTAAAGGCACCGTGTATTCCAAGGACGACACAATACGGCCAAACGTGAGCGCCGAGTCGCTTGCCTCCCTGAAGCCGGTGTTTCCCAACTGGGGTGAGGCTTCCACTACAGCTGGAAATGCCAGCGGAGTTGGTGATGGGGCAGCCATCTGCGTCCTCACGACGCGCGAACGCGCGCAAAGAGATGGTCTGTCTATTGTTGGCAAATGGGTTGGAAGCGCAATTGTTGGTATGTCCTGCTCAAGACCTCTAATTGAAAGTGAAAATTTGACTTTACGATGACTTGGCCAGGTGTTGAACCTAGATATATGGGTATCTCACCAATATACGCAATCCCCAAGGTCCTTTCACAGCTTGGTCTGACGAAGGAAGAGATTGACGTCTTTGAGGTATATCATTCGGCTTCAATGATGTCAGATGGTTTTGACGGGTTCTCGAATCAGATCAATGAAGCTTTTGCATCACAATTTGCTTATTGCGTTGAAGAACTCCAGGTTCCGATTGAGAAGATCAATCCAAAGTATGTGGTCTTCGAGGTTTGTTCCCGTTCGAATTAACTAAATACGATGACAGTGGCGGGTCCATTGCCATCTCTCATCCAGTCGGGATGAGTATGTTCTACCAACCTCTTCTGAAATGAATCATCTGCTGACGATTTTTTTCAGCCGGTGCTCGTCAAGTTGCGACTGGTCTAGCGGAACTCCAGCGAACTGATGGAAAACTCTTGTGTACTAGTATGTGTGTTGGTAGTGGCATGGGCGCTGCTGCTGTTTTCGTCAACGAAGCACGCCACTGAGATGTACTCTAATTGGTGATGCGCCACGACATTGTCATTGATAGTCAAATATAGAATGTAATACAAGAAGCGAGAGTACTAGTACATGTACCATGGAACGCCGACTGGAAGGAATCAACCTGCAGGAAGGTTTGCGTTAGCGCTGAAATAAAGATGAAATAATTGTCGAGAAGAACGAAAAAAAAATCTCAGCAAGTCATTCATGTCAGTGAATCACGCGAGACAAAGTCTCGTTACTCGTGAAACAGGTCTACTAAGAGGTGCCAAAGGTTGTAAGAGAACAACACTCGTCATTGAAGGGGAAACAGGCAGTAAAATGGAAGAAACGGAAGAAACTCACTGGACGGATGGAGACGAACGGCGTGGGAAGGAAGGAGGAAATTCGTTATATAGGGCAGCTTCGGCAAAATGCGGTGGTACTGTCTATTTTCTCAAGCCACCTGAAGCGCGTGACCTGGAGATTTGGCCAATTCATTTTCAAGGCAAGCTCGTCGTCGTCGCTCTCCCTCAAGATGTCTGCCCAAATCAGCAAGAAACGCAAGTTTGTCGCCGACGGTGTCTTCCGCGCAGAACTCAACGAATTCTTCACCCGCGAACTTGCCGAGGAGGGGTATTCTGGTTGCGATGTTCGAGTCACCCATGCCCGCACTGAGGTGATCCTCCTTCCTCTCTTGCCTCTGCCAGATCGCTCAATCCTTCAATTCAATAAAGATCATCATCCGTGCTACCCACACCCAGGAAGTCCTCGGCGAGAAGGGCCGCCGCATCCGTGAACTCACCGCCCTTGTCCAAAAGCGCTTCAAATTCCCCGAAAACTCCCTCGAGCTTTATGCTGAAAAGGTCCAATACCGTGGTCTCTCTGCTATCGCCCAGTGCGAGAGTTTGAGGTACAAGCTCCTTGGTGGTCTCGCTGTCCGCCGGTGCGTACTGGTCCTGGTGACCTTCGCAAATTTATCTGATTGCCCCTTTCTAGTGCTTGCTACGGTGTTCTCCGTTTCGTCATGGAGTCTGGTGCCAAGGGTTGTGAGGTTGTCGTCTCGGGCAAGCTCCGTGCTGCCCGCGCCAAGTCGATGAAGTTCACCGACGGTTTCATGCTGCACTCTGGTCAGCCCGCCCGTGATTTTGTTGACTACGCCGTCCGCCATGTGCTTCTCAAGCAAGGTGTCCTTGGTATCAAGGTTAAAATGTGTGTTTTTGAATTCATTTTTTTGTCAATAAACGTTCCTGATTTTTTTTTCTCTTTTTAGCATGAAGGGATCCGATCCCGAGGGTCAGACTGGTCCTCGTCAACCCCTCCCTGACTCCGTACAAATCTTCGAACCCCCCGTGGACAAAATCGTTTCCGAACCCTCATCTGAGCAGAGAGATCCTGTCTCTGTCGCTCCTGCAGTGCCCGTAGAGGAGACTTTTGCACCTCAGGACACCTATCAACCGCCAGCTGATGGTTATCCCGAGCAGCCAGTGTTTTGATCTGTTTTAGTTCTCGTGCGATCTGAATCCATTCACTGTACATTTCATCTGATGGTTGTCCTTTGGACATGGGTATT